>JAOPGA020001549.1:0-79441 GCA_026419775.2 Acrasis kona | reverse complement strand
GCAATAGGAAGATTAACAACACTGTACAAATCAATCAACAACGATCTCTTCCTAACTAGAAGATTGACAATTGATGAAATGTACAGAGCGCCAACAACTCCCTCAGAGAAATCCCGTAATAAAATTTGGGGTTCTCTTGCAACCTGCCACAAGTACGGATTATACCTATCGAGTGGAGTAGGAATATGTTGTAAATCATTCCCTGCAACCAAAATCAACTCAACCGGATGGATCGGTGACCAACCACCCAAATGCGATGATTACACAATATGGATCGACGGTTCATTCGACCGATTAACCGGGGAGGCGGGAGGTGGAATCATTTATTTGAATAAATCTACTGGCGCCATGGTGAACGAATCCAACTTTCATATCCCGAAGGTGAATAGCTCCACTGAGTCAGAGATGATTACCGCAATAGTAGCAATTGCCAGATTACTGGTGGGAAGTACCGCCCACATTTTCGTGGACAATGAAACTGCGAGCAGAATGGACACCAACAAAACATGTGGGATCCTTGCAAGGGCCTTCTGGGGATGGGCGAGAAAGAACAAACTTGCACTTAAACTAGAGTGGGTTGAGGGGCATGCCGCGATCGAACTAAATGAAGCAGCTGATGGCCACAGTAAGGATGGAAGAATACAGAGAGATAGGATTGTCGACGTCCCCACCTTATCAAAAGTGTACTCAAAGAATTTATCTGGATGCATCAGGGTGACATCTGCCTGGATATCTCAAAAATTATTCACAAGAGAATCCGATCCGAAAAAGCAATGGATAAGATAAATCCAGTCTTTGTACCAGCACTAATACAACCATTCACGAGTAATGTATATACATTAGACATTTGGAGCACATCTTTACCAGCGGTACCGTCTCTAGTACATTAATTAAGGCGAGAATCGACGGGTTCTATAACATCTCGAGGCGAAGCGAATTACCAGTATGTAGGAAATATCACAGATGGAGCATTCTAACCCACCGCACGTTGAATTGTGTTCATTCATAGGAGAAAATGAAAACTTACCAATGACATTCTAGAAGGTGAGGGAATTGAGCAGAATGTCTTTTATCAGAATATTTGTTTTATTTTTAACTGACAAATTTGGTCACTTGTTGACCTATAACTCCGAGTTTGTCAACGAAAGTAACCTTAGTTTCGTAAGTTGATAAGAGAATCATATGAATACAAGTTGTTTATTTTATCCTTCTTTTTTTCCTCTTTATCGGTTGTGTTGGTTCAGAAGTCTCGCGAGCTCTTTTTCTTGGTTTCGTTTTTTCCTCTTGTTTATGAATGTCATACAAATATCTTGACATTTTGCTTCCTGATTTTCTTGGTACGCATTGGAAAGGAGTCTTTCCTTCGCTGTTTTCCATCTCTGTTAAGGGTCTTTCAGATAGAGCCAAAATTTTGTCCAAGAAATTTTTTACATCATTTTTAAATAACTCGTCCGTAATAGTTTTTGCCAAATAATGCATTATGTTAGACTCTGAATTATTGTTCTGTCTTAATCCATACAAAATGTCATGTTTTGAAGTAGCAGAAGAGCAGTTATCCACAACCCAATGCAGTAACTTGAACAATCCATGATTGATCGCATTCATGAACAAAGACTTTTTACTGCCACCTTGATCAAGGTACGGGGCACAGTAATTATCAACGATTGATGATTTATCATCAAAAGCATCAAATACTGCAATGTGGTTATCCACAAGACGGTATACCTGAAAGTTAAAGACTTGCTTGTAATTGTCAAACAACTGAGAGGTGGTAACTTTTAAATCCCTAAAGACACGACACAAAACATCTTTATACTTTATTTGGTCGAATTCAAAGTCATCACATAGCCCAGCAGGAGTCAAATGCTTTCTTATTAAATGACAGCACAAGTGTTTGTTTATAAACATGGACATTAAAAGTGCACTATTAGTTTCACCATGAATTTCTAACCCATTAGAAATCAACATGTCAAACATTTGGCAAACATCCCGATCATAACACCGCAACATTAAATCAAGAAAGCTAAAACCAGATTCGTTGGCATCCAGAAAGCTCACATTATGGTGACAAATTAAAGTTTGAGCTACCTCCACTTGATTACCAAGTAACGGATGCAATAATGTTTTTCCGCTAGGTGTCTTACAATCTTTAAATGCACCCTTGGGGAAGCGCTTCAAAAAAGAAGGAAATTTTTCATCATGCGCAAATCGTTTGACCATTACATAAATAGGTGGTTTTTGCTTTTTATTGATGTTGTAATCATAGTCAAACCAACAATGAAGAGATAACAGTTGACCGTGATCAAGTAACAATCCTGCACCTTTATCCTTAATCCATGTATTTAAATAATCTTGTTCACTAACAAGAAAATCTTGTCCATTTAACAACAAAGTTTCACACACATCATAATTATGTTGTGAGTCACAAAGCAAACTGTGTTTCTTCTCTTTATTAGTCATCTCTCCGAGACGCAAGAGTTCGGGATCTTTTTCAATGAGATAATCTACAACTTCGGAATGACCAGATCCTTTTGCCACATACAATGGATTAACGTTATTTGATCTTGTACTTAGACCACATTCCTCTATTAGATATTGATAAAATGTACAATCTCTCTGAATGTTTGACAACATTCTAGTCATGTCGCGTTCCGTTTCATGTGCATTAATCCAACTTTCATCTCTTTGGGCCAGCCTGAAAATAATGTTCTTTAAACTTTCTAGGCCACTATGTCGCCATGGTATCATCTTCGTGGTTAGGTCATGAAGAGAAGGTATTTTGATTAGTCTCTCTTCTTGTGTATATCCCCTAAGGTCCTCTACTTTGATTCTTTCAAAGACGAAATCGGCAACGGCTGTGTCAATAAAAGCGTCTCGAAAGTTGAATTCAAGACCTTCTCGAAGGCTCATCTTGTGGAAACGTTGAATGTAGAATTCTGGACCATTTGGTACTTGGTGGATGGTGATGGATGGATATGAATCGTGAAAACTGAGAGGGTCGTAAAAAAATACTTCCACACATAATGGTGAATCGGGCATCTTGCGTACGTACCCATGTAGCCAATGCATGCTTTCACCAAACATGCTAGTTATCCTAACTCTTTTTAATGAAGGTAAAGCTTTCTGAATGATGGTTAACTCATAAACATTTTTAAATGTAATAAGGTCCAAGCACTCCAATGATTGAAACTCTTTGAAAAGTAGGAGGTCCGTATGGCCGAGCTTACTTAATGAATAGAGCCTCATTAATTTGATGTTTTTGGGGGAATAATTCTTAATAAAGTCGGTCAAGTGTCTAGAGGTTTCAGTGCTGTTTTGAACGTTTAAGGGATTGATAAGGTCGAGTACGTCTGTGTTGTACCTAAGATGGTTACTTATGTCCCTCCTCCAGTCCTTACACACTTGCTGCAGTGTGGGGTACAAGTGGTAGTGGACGAACGATAGCAGGTAGCAAAGCACATCACTTGAAATAAATACGTCTGTCATTGTGTTTTTGAACAATTCCAATCAGGTCATCCTTCAACTGCTTAAGTTGGCAATATGGTTGTAATCAAACAATTGTTCATCAGAATTATAGACATTATGTTACAATTTTATATTATTGATTATGTTTTCACTTATATATGTATTCGTACACTTGTTTATAAAATTGGACCATAAAAACACGTCTCCAAAATCTCTCCGAAAAGATCTTCTTCGCTGAAGTAAACCTTCTGATATTTCGTTCAAAAGGAAATATATCCCAAAGTTTCTCTCTTGAAGACTCTTTTGGAATCAGTATTTTTGCTGTCATGGTTACTGATAACAAAAATGAGGCTTGAGCGAGTCGAACGCCCGACCTGCTGATCTGGAGTCAGATGCTCTACCAATGCTCTAAGAATCTGAGCTAAAGCCCCTACAAGAGGTGTGCAAATTTAATGTGTTTAATATAATCTATTTTCACAATTTGCGTTAAGTGATCACACGAGCAAGTCATCTCCAGTTACAACGACTCTCCATATAAGGTAATGCAGTACTGCCTCTAAAATATTGCGCCAGTCTGGTGCTCACGTTATTTAGGAAATATACATAAAAAAAACTGAGTATCTAATTTCAATTATTATCTCAGCGTTTATTTCTCGAATATTGTTAATACTTTTGGTTAAACAAGAACATTGTTTTTATTCTTCATTTCTGTTCTATCCGTTCTTATTTGATAAAAAGGCCAATTTCCTCAGATGAAAGAGAGCAATATATATTCATGGGCGACTGTGTTGCTTCTCGTGCTACCCAGCTTTATTATCCTCAAGATGTATGAATGCGTCGACTGGTATAGTTTCTCTGTAAGTCAAATGAGCTGATCCATTTCCATTCACAGTTGGAGGTGATGGAGGTAATTGGCCCATAATGTTATGAGGATGACCACTGCGGCTGCTGTATGCTGGAGTACTTGGTTTCGTATAATGTGCATGATGTCCATCATAGGTACCCGCAGATGTGGAGGGTCTGTTTACAGTATCGTACAAATTAGAAGGTGCTGAATTTTTTGACAGCACAACAATATTAGTCTTCCGAGGCTGTTTTTTGTTTGATTTCACATTTGTGTCAAGTAAGCTTGAAAATTGTAATTGTTGTAATTGCTGTTGTTGTTGAAGTAGCTTGGGTAATTGTTGTACGGCTGTATTGGCATTTGCACCTCCGTTCGAAGGGTGGGGATATAACAAAGTAGTACTACTGCTCGATTTATTTAAAGCGTCTTGAGATGATTTTTCTCGCTTAATTGTTTTCGCATATGGGGAGGGGTTTGTTACTTGTTTGTTGTTTGTAGAGGACCCACTTGAGCTTTGTTTAGGTATGGCTTGTTTATTTGAATTATCTGGATTATTAGCTGCAGACAGCGAGGATGGAGTTCTGCTAGATCCCGAACGGTATGCAGTCTGTTTAAGTCTTATAGGAGCACCAGCGATAATTTCATCTGGTCGAGCACCTGTAATATCGAATGTCCTTGGTGATCTGGGTGATGTGACTGGTTCCGAAACTTGTGAGTGTACTTTTGATTTCACACTTCGATTTACTGATGTTGGAGGCGATTGATGAGACTGTCTAAAAGGTCTTGGTTGCTTTTGAAATAGCTTTTTATCATCTCTTGTAGTCGTTTCTCTCTTCTTATCGAACGCAGTCGGCACCTCCTTTTTTATTGGAGTAGCTATGGGCTTTGTTGTGGTTTCGTTTATAGTCTTTTTCCCCTTAATAGTCGGTACTGGAGTACTCGGAGTGCTGCTTTGAGAGGAGGGAGTTGAATTCGAAGATACATTATCCGGAGGCGTAATTTGTTTTGCAACAACAGTCACAGTAGATGTCGATTCGTATTTTAAAACATCAGGTTTTGCAACAGAAATAGATGTGTTGATTGTTCCAATGCTTCTCCGCTTATCATTATGTATTTCTTCAATATCAACCCCACTTGTCTTCATGCCGAGATTAAATTTTTCTATAATAACATCTTTAAAATATCTTATTTTTCAGTATTTTTACAAAAAGGATTTGATCTTACTCGTGTTCAAGACACTGTTGACAAGTCAATCTTTTATGAGGATCTAGCTCTAGCATACCTTTCAGTAAGTTTATACCAGCTCTCCCTACTCTGCCCACAAATCTCTTTGACAATGTCTCTGGTTTGTTCATGTCTGGAAACTCATAACCCTGAAATCTCGGGTTTTTGTAAAATAGCTCCATTTGATCCCTTGATAGAGGGCCTTGCATCTTTTGTATAATGTACAACTGGTCTATTTCGCTTTCTCCAGGAAAAAGTGGCTCGCCTGTTATCAATTCTGCCATAATAGTACCAAGCGCCCACACATCGACCTCTACTCCATATTTAGTAGAGCCTAGTAGCAGTTGTGGACTTCTGTACCATCTAGTGGCTACATAATCTGTATAAGGACTATCATTCTCTGATAGTGGCCTAGCGAAACCAAAATCACACAGCTTGAGGCGATGGTCTGTGTTGATTAAAAGGTTCTCAGGTTTGATGTCTACAAAACGTCAAAAAATTTAATCGTTAAATGTACCTCTATGAACTACATTGTTTGCGTGGCAGTACGCTATAGCTTTTACAAGCTGATACATGTAGATTTTAACTAACTCAGGTGGCAGACCCTTCGGTTGCTGTATCAACACTTCCAGCATGTTTTTCTCTACATACTCAAAAACCAAATGTAACTTGCTTTTCCGCCTAAATGCCTCTATTAACATCACAATATTCTCTTGTTTCAAAAGCCTCAACATTTTGACTTCTCGTAGCGTGGTTTTTCGAAGTGCTTCGTCTTTTGCTAATAAATAATGAATATATAAAAGATCTTATTATCGTACACTCGTTCTCTTTAAATTTTTTAATTGCCACCAGGGCTCCAGTATCCTTTAATCTACATTTTAAAACTATTCCATATGTACCTTCAACAATTAATTATGTTTAACAGTCGATATAGTTACCTTCTCCTATCACACCCAACACTTCATACTTGTTCATACCTTCCTAGCCACAATGTGAATTTGTGCCATAAAAGTCAAATTTTGTAATTGTAAATAACGCGCGCTAACTAATGTATTCTGTCTTGAATTGCGGTTTACTACACAATCAGTGATAAAATATACAGTAGCTTTGAAGGGAGGTATTATAAAATAAAAAATATATCACCTCCTATCATTAAACACCCATAAATTGTTAGGCCAACCAGAACTCAAACCGAAACAGTTGCATACAAGTTACTCATATGAGTTTGATTAAGGCGTGAAGGGTTGCTTATCAAAACTGCAGCAGTGCCAAGCATGTACAAATAAGAGTCGAAGTAGTGCGATAGTTCATCGAACAAAGCAACAGTCGAAAGTACGATTTGGAGAATTTACCGTTCATGATATCCCGTGGCATTTGGAAATAAATGTATGGACCAAAAGGTTATGTACCCTACCAAAAATATGATAAACGTTAACTATTCGAGAATGTTTTAATTCAATAAACAAATTTTAACTCTAATTCCAACCTTTTGGAGAATTCAAAACTTTAAATACTACACTTGGAAGAAAATTGTATCTTTATTTTATTATTCTTTTTGCTCCTGGTGCAGTGGAGTTTCGTCAGTCTTTGTCGTTGGAGAGCTATTTTAAATAGGGTCAAAAATACACTTCTATTTTTAGATGTACCATATAAAAGTGCAAACTTGCTGTGTGTTAAAATCAAAAAAAACAAAACACAACAATGAATCTTTCAGCAACACAAACTGAGATCAACAACAAACTCTACGCCGCTCCAGGATCTGTTACCTTCAACCAACCTATTGCAAGAGTGGTTGAATACGAAGTGGGAGGTGACAAAGTAACACGCGCAATGCACGCCATTACATCCATCAGCTCGCTATTCATTTTCGCTGGTGCTTCCATGGTTTTGGCAGGTGCTGGCATGATTCTAAGCGATTGGAACTACTTCTATAACACCATTGGTGTTGTTATGACCATCGGATTCGGTCTTTGGGTTTTAGCTTCCTTATTTAGCTTTGTAGGATCGTTTAGACGCAGGAACAACCTTCATGATGGATACGTCTGGTCCAACTTAATTTCAAGCAGTTTATTCTTCTTGGCAAGTGCATGCCTTGTCGTAGGTGCAGCATTCTGGCTTTCTTATTACGAGGGTACCAAGTTCACTGGTCGCATCATGTGGATTATTGGTGGTGGACTGTTGACCGGCGCATTCTTTGTAAGAATCTTAGGTGTATTCTGGGATGCCACTGATTTGTACAAGCACGAAACTTACCTTCCTAATGAGTCCTTGCCTCTACGTCGTGATGAGGGAGCAGTCATTGATTTCAAACCAACCAAGTCACACATGCTCGCCATCTGGGGTAATGCTTTGGCTTCAAGCTTCTACTTGTCTGGTGCCACAACATTCTGGATTGCAACATATGCCATGCGCATGATGTGGCAAAGTCACAGCAAAGAAGGATTCGAGAACTTTACTGGTATTCTTTGGATCATCTCTATGGGTCTAATGATTGCTGGATCTATCGCACACTTTGTAGGCAGAAAGTAAATTTTCAACAATAAACACAATATTATCATAATTACAGTTTTATTAATCAATTGTTTTTGTAGCTGTCCACATTTCTATCCATTGTAGGTATGGTAACTCTATTGCGGTAACGCATGTGTTCAACCTGATTCGTACAAATGATTGCTTTTATTGTAATCTTTCAAATTTACAAAAAGCTGTAAATGAATGACATACCAGTAAAAGCTGCTGTGAAGATTCAGACTTGTTACAGAAGATGGTCACTACAAAAAAGATATTCTGATTTGAGTAAGAAGTCTTATTATTACCTGCTATAACCGTGAAAAGAAAAATTATTCAACGACCAGACAAAAGTCATTAAGAAACGGTCGATGGTATTAAGAGAGTTATTGTCCACTGAGAGAACATACATCAAGTACTTGCAGAGCGTTGTAGAGGTAACTTTGAGCATATTAGTGTACAACTCACACATCATAAGAATTTCGTCAATCCACTGCAGCATTCTATCTCTAACGACAAGAAGCCTATAATATCTAAGAAGGAGTTTTTGATCATGTTTGGTCAACGTAACATAATTTTCATCAACTTCTAAATAAATACTAACGCTTAAAAGTGCGTCAAATTTTGAATGTTAATTTAGCCTTGTTGGAGCTAATGGAAAAGGAAGAAGAAAGATGGCCCTACTCAAACTATGCCTCGTCTATTGTTGATACAGCCCCATACCTAAAACTATATACACCCTACGTACAATCTTATGATTTGTCAATTAGCACATACAAATCTGCCATGACCCAAAATGATGCATTTCAAAAGTTTATTAAATCAAACAAAGACAAGCTTTTGGACGGACACTATCTTCCCTCTTTATTAATTATGCCAGTACAAAGAAGTATGCTGATACATACATCCATGTAGATGATTAACTTTGTAGTTCCTAGATACGTTTTACTGCTTTCAACGCTGTTGGAGTGCACGCCTGAATGTCACCCTGAATATTCTGTTATAACAAAGGCTATCGAAATAACCAAAACAGTCTCTCATCACGTGAACGATGAACAAAGAGAGCGTGAATTTCAACAATCACCCATTAGGTCAAGATTGATGGATTTAGAAAAGAGAACCAGCACTCAACTGCAACAGACACACAGGCACTTTAGGAGGCATTGCGCCGAAGCGATTGTTACATGCAAAAGTTTCAAATGCAGAGATTCGTTCCAGGTATCTCTATTCTCAGATGTTCTCCTATTCTACAATGTTGAAGAAGGTAGTTATCTTGGATCCTTATATTTGGCTTTTTGTACTTTAATCGATAACGGTAAGTGTAAATATGGATTCATTTTAATTATCTATAGAGGATCCTTGTGAAATTGATATTGCACATGCTGGTGTTGTGTATTCTCTCACCCTTCCTGGTCCGTTGATAAAAGCAGATTGGTTGAGTGAAATTGAGAAATGCATTTTCAACGTTCAGGAAGACATGGTGAAAAAGAACATACAGAGGCCAAATCTACTCCCAACTATTAGGATACAACTACTTGAGAGAACTTACCAATCATATGCCAATCTAGAAGCATTACAACAAGAATATCAAAACATAAAACAAAGACTTCAAGATTTAGTTGAAAGGAACAGTACTTCTGATAATAAATCGCCGGATGCTGTTCCTGAGACTCCCAGGGACGTCCCACTGTCTAGTGGTAAAAGAGCATACTTGGAGAAGAGGAGTCAAGTACTACAGCACAGACAAGAACAGAAATTTATATTAGCATCACAGTACAAAGCACAAATTGAAGAATACGAAGCCAAAATAGAAAAGGCTGATTTATTGGCCGACGAATCAATAAATTTGTTAAGACAATGTCACGAAAGAATGCATACATGCATGGGTGACGAAAGACTTTCAGATGTATTTCTAATTCCTTTGGTGCAAAGAGCATCGCTAGAAGTCACCAGCAACAAGAAAACAAACTCTCTCTTTTCTAAAATATTTAAAAAGAAGGGAGAGGAGGATTGCTTCGATACTTCTTTTGAACTTGTTGGTAGGCAATATGTCAAAGACTCCACTGTTCAAGAAATGTATAAAAAGATAATTTTAGAGACAATGCCATCTGAAAGAAAAATACTATACTCCTCTCTTGACATTATGAGCATAATTAGTGACGCCGAACAATTAGAATCGCCCGTCGCTGGATGCGATTGGAGCGACCGTAGTCCAAAATCAGTTAGTGAGGGTGGATCATCAGATGGGGTATTGACTCCCAATAGACTTAAAAAGACAATGTCTACTTTAAATGCAGGCACTGCAGCAGCTCTAGAAGCCTTTGTAAATACTACTCAAAACAGTTATGTAGATCATAAAAGAGCATCCAGGAGTCTCTCAATAATGTAATATTGGAAGTGTAATATATGTGTAGTGGTGTACGAAACTACTGTGTTGGTTGTCATATCAACGTCTGCCAGAAGGTGAAAAATGGCCATTTGTGGCGCAATTAACACACTAAGTATTTCTCTCAGAAGGAACAATTATTTTTTGTAAAGCATCTTAAAATAGATGACATAAATAAAAAAATTCTATTTTTAAGTTACAAATTCAGTTTTAGTTACACCACATATCTACATGGGAAGGAAAAAGATCATCATTAAACCTATCGGTGAGGAGCGTAATAGACATGTAACATTCAACAAACGAAAGAGCGGATTGATAAAAAAGGCCATGGAATTAAGCATTTTGTGCAACTGCCAAATATCTTTGGTAATTTTCAATGACGAAAATAACTTGTTCGAGTATTGCAGCACCGATCCAAGATTTATACTTCAAAGATACTGCCAAGTAGCCCATCTACCACATGAGAGACTTGCAAACTCGGATTATGCCCGATTTAACAAGTCATCTGGCTCAAAGAAGAAAGGTACCACTTCAGGTCAAGACAACCACGACGATGACGACGACGACGACGACGATAACTACTCACAGCACTCACAGACCTCACAACCACCACAACAACTTCAACAACAACAACTACAACAACAACAACAGCATATTCCACAACAAGTTCAAAATCAACAAGTACCACTACAACACCAACTTCAACAACAACCAATCCCTCAACAAGTCCAACCTCAACAAGTGTCTCAACAAATGAACACAAGCCAATACCAACAACAATTTAACCAGCAGTTACAACAGCAACTTCAGCAACAAATACAGCAACACCAACAACAACAACAACAGCAGCACATACAACAACAACAACCAATTAGAAGTTTCCAACAACCTACACAAGAAACCAACACAAGGCAGTACATTACATCCTTCACAGATGCACTTCAAGAACCAGCCACTCCAACTCTTGATGAATTTTCATCATCATCTCACAACCAGTCATTCAGATCAGACAGTTACCCTCCAGTCATCAAGAACGAGTTAGACTATCCCATTCAAAAACGGCTCATGCCATCAACAAGCAGCCAACAATACAATTTATCTTCCTACCAAATAGAAAATCCCAACAAGAGAACATTTTCATCATCCGAACTTTCAGGACTAGATAATCTTTCCGAAGACTCTCCGTTACATCAAAACAAGCGTCGTCGGAACTCTTACCTTACCATTCAAGTTCCCTCCAGCGGTCAAAATCAAATACCAGTTAGGATGGAAAATGAAGATGGTAAACAATCATTGCATCAACAATACGGGAACCGCACTTATGAGGATTTTTCGGTACCAGCGGAGAAAACATTAACACAATCTGGGAACTCTAGTGAGAATGCTACATATTCGGTTACGGAATCTCCATTAACATTGTCCACGCCAACAGCGTTGAGTAATCTTGAGTGGGATGCGAAGAGTATAAGAAGTGATAACCCCATCGTGTAAATTTGTTAAAAATAAAATTTTATTGTCTTTTTAAAATTGGCTTGTGATTTTCTTTGTTGATAATGCATTTTTTTGATGATGTTCTGTCTATTTTATAAAAGTATGAATCGTCATTGTCTCCTACTAGATCGAGATCGTTGGTGTTCGACATGATGAGATGGTTGACGGATGCATCCAAAGTGCTTTGATCCTTGACTTGAAGTGATTTTGATAGAAGCTTGTTGGATATGATTTCCTTCTTGTCTTTGTCCTCCTTTGTTTCGTATGTCTTTTTCAGGAAGTTACGAACAAAGTCAGTGTGTTCATCTTGTCTGCCAATTACTAAGCACCCAATGATGGATAAGAAGTGAAGTGGTACGTTTACATGTGCGAGAGATTTAAATATAAAACTCATGTTGTTTAGAACGGCCTTTTCTTGTTCTGTTAAATGATTGTAGGGCTTCGGTATGTCACAAAGTGCTATCGTCGATATCTCATTACAACAACGAGTCAATGCTCCCATCAACTCATTTTCAAGAGCAACCCCATATTGTTTGATCAACAAATGTAGAATTCTGACAAGTTTATACAAAAACGGATGGTTATGCGCCTCATCAACATTCTTCTCTTCATTCTTTTCGCCACAAGCCTCTAAAGTAAGTTCGCCGCTATCCCATATCAGCATGTTGCCGTAATCACCAAAGGCCTCCTTGTAAGCATAAGGATACTCAATTCTGGTGGAATTTATCAAAACAGGAGTGTCACAAAAATAACATTCAATGACGAGGTAATGAATGTCGTCCACTCTACAAGAACCTAAATAAACAACTTTATGAACGTTATCAACAAAAGCAACCGAAGGAACATCTGGTATAAAACCCTTAAATTCTTTTTCACAAAACACTTGAGATTTTTTAAACATTTCAACTATTAAACCATGACTAATTCTGCTCAGCTCGCTACAGATTTTTGAGATTCTCTCATCACTGGTCAATTCTGACAACTTAAGAAACTTTAGTGTTAATGCTTTCCATTTCTTTCGCTCTTCATCACTCAACACTGCAGGCGGCCTAAAAGTCTCTTTGTCATACTCAAATCCACAACCCTTTAAAAATTCCGATATGTCTGACCTTTTGATTTTTGATGAGAATTTTGTTGTGGCCACTTGTTCTTTGGTGAAGAGGTTGCTAAGAATGTTTGCAATCTCTAAGTGGTAGTCACTATTAGGTGGGACAATGTCTGCTTCTTTCTTGTCCAAAATTTGTTGAACCAAGTTCTTGCCATCTTCCCACGGAACAGATGAAACAAAGTTCCTGTGCTTCGAGATCCTTCGGGTTAATGTCTCATTTACAATTACTGCTTGGTCAGGATTTTCCACCTTTACCTTTATTGAATCATCTGAAGTTTGTGATTCAGATTTTGCTGAAGGAGAGAAGTGGATGGATCTTTTTTTAGGTGCGCTTTGACTCTGTTCTTGATCGCGCTTGCTTCGTAGCCTTTTTCTTGGTGTAGTGCTGGATTCTAAAACAGGTTCGCTCAAGTGAACTCCTCCTTCACTCTTCACGGATAGAGGAGTTGACAAGGGTTCATCTATGTCGGAATCATACTGCCAAGTACACGGATATCTATCTACATGATGGTTGTATTCCTCTTTTTTGTTTTCCTTGATCCTCATCTCATTAAACTTTTTACAAAAAACATCACACAAGATTACAACACAAACAAACAAAAGTATTCAAAGTCTAAGTTTTAATTTTGAAAATTTGCTTTGGTTCGGTGTGACTGGTGGCAAGTTGTTATCCAATCTTTTTCTGAGCGAGGACAGGGTAATCATGATATTCTCTTCAGTGCGAATCAATCTTGAACCTCCATGAGGACATGTATTAATGTATTGGTCAAAGATGTCCCTAACATCGGTTCCAAAAGGGAAAGAGTTATCGTTTTGAATAGTGTTTGCAACTCCATCTTCTTCAAGTCCGAACACAATCATCAAATGTTTAAAGTAAGGTAACTCATAGTCGTCGTCATCAACACTTCGTCCTCCTTCTTGTGCGGCGGCAACAACTACATCATAACCAGTCGAATGCGGACACTCACTGATGGCTGCACTCAAACTGTTTGCGATACGGACACTGTATCCCCAATAAATTCCTTGTTTATTTTTAGGATCTTGACTGCTTACTAATTTCCCGTGGAAGATATCTTTGTCTTCTTTGTAGTTTTCAAGAGTGACTCTAAGACCAGCAGGTAATGGTGTTTGGAGCATGCTTAACTTTTGGTGACCGATGAAAGCCAAGTTACCTTCTTCAAGGACTACACCATCTCTGTAGCGATGTGGGAACTCTCTAGCTTGTAAATGATGGGGAGCATTTAGTGGTGGAAGATTGATGGCGTCTTTTAGACAATGTAAAGTTTTAGTGAACAATTTAGCACGCAAATATGGAGGTGTTTCTAAAAAGTATAAAATGTTTGCCATGTAAACATTATCATCAAGTTGTAGTTTCTTAGCATCTTCATTTGCATACTTTTCCTTGTATATTTCTCCCTCGTCATCTCCGACGAACTCTCCTTTGTCATTATAAAGTGGATCGTATGATTGTGCTTGGTCTTCACCTTGTGTCTGCTCAGGTTTAGCGTCAGCTTGTGGCTTTTGTTTTATGTTTGGAAGGAAATTCGTGACATCCACTTGTGTTCCAGCTTCGTTGTAAACAACAATTTCGTCAACCTTGAAGATGGTCGCGCAACGTGCAATCTCTCCACAAAGTTTGGTACGGACTTCGTCGCTCCTGATTTTATTCAAAATGGAACCAGGTACAGCAATGCTGACCGTGTAATGTTTACGTTTGTATGCAGGGGTTTTGAAAACCTTGACGTTGTCATTTATAGATGGACGAGGAGCGGCATCACTTTTGGATGCTTTTGCAGTCGTTTTAGGTTGTTCCTTTGGAGCTGAAGTTATTACTGCCTCCTTTGCAACCTCTGTTTCGAAGGTTCCGCTCTTGACTTCCCTACTCTTTTCACGCTTGCGTTTTTGGCGCTTAATGTCTTTTGCTCTTCTTTCACGCATCTTCTTCTTAATACGTGCCCTCATAGCGGCAACATCCTCTTCTTCTTCAAGATCTTTCTCACCATTTTTACCATTGTAAACACTCTTGTTTAATTCTGAAGTCAGAACAAAACCTCTCTTCTCACTGTCGTCATCACTCTCAGCGTAGTTGTTAATGATTGACAATGGGTCGACCTTTTTGTTTTTGAGCATCTCCTTAACTTTGATTGTTTTCTTTGGGGTTTCATCTTCTGAATCTACCATATCATTTTCGTTATTGACTGGCTCTGCTTCTAACTTCCTCTTCTTTGGTGGCATTGTTGTGTAAAGTCAAAAGAATGATTGAACTTGAAATGATTACAATAGATACATAAAATTGTTGCCCCAACATTTAGCTAAGGGCTTGAATTCAGTAGGTGATTTAGTGACAGTATTGTGTTGACCTTAAAGATAATTTAAATCTAGGCAATAAATTAACTCAAGGGTTGTGAAATCAAAATCATGCAACATTTGATAATTAAGATTCAAGATTCAAGAAAAAACCTCAACAGTGGGGAATTCAATTAAGTAGACATTAATCTATCACACTAAAAACTATCTTGTCAATAAAAATTTGATCAAGCCCTCCAGAATAATTCCAATCTTTGAGGTGTACTCGAAGATTGGCATGGATTGTCGTCAAAGCCTTGAGGTATGTATCAAAGATTGGACAATTTATTATACCATGTTATTTTGCTAAATATGAACCTACTTATAAGTCAAGGTAACAAGGCTGGCCTTAGTTTATGTTCCTCCCTTCACATTAGTCTACTTATACGAGCATCTAGTTACAAGATTATATTTAGAAATTTCCTGATCAACCAAACAAAACATTGAAGAAGGAAATAATGTCAGATATCCAACAACAAATAGAAGACTTTAAAGCGATCACATCAGTAAACGACAATGTGGCAAGAAGCTACTTAGAGATGTCGCAAAATAACCTTGAATTGGCTTTACAGAATTACTTCGACTTTATGAAGCCAAACCAAAACAAATCTTCCTCAAGTTCAAGCAAACCAGTAGGGGGCATGACATCGTTCAGGGATCTTCAAGGAGAAGATGCTCCAGATGATGAAGACGAACAAAGATATTACGCCGGAAGGTAAGCGAATGGATCCATTTCAAATGTTTTTCTTAATATCAAAAGCGGTCAACAAGTAATTGGTGATGGAAAAAAATCTTCAAAATTACCACAAAATGACGAGGATGCTCAATCACTAACTGATAAAATTTTCAAAAAAGCACAAGAGCAGGGAGCCGTTCCAACAGAAGAACCAACACAACAAAAACAATCATACTTCTCAGGGTCAGGTCAACGTTTAGGTTCAACCCCATCCACCAGTCAAGTAATTTCATCATCTTCATCATCAGGTCAACAATCAACAAGTGCGCCCAAGCAAGCAGAACCAGTCAAAAATGTTACCATCACATTCTACAAACAAGGATTCGTCGTTGATGATGGAGAGCTCAGAAGATATGATGAACCAAAGAACAAGGCCTTCTTGAGCGCAATGGATGACGGTTACGTACCAGCCGAAGTATCAGGAATGGCAAAAGAAGTTCAAGTCAGTCTAGTCAACAAGAAGGATGAAGATTACGTCAAACCAAAAGAAACATTCAAAGCCTTTGGAACGGAAGGAAAATCATTGTCTTCTGGGTCATCGTCATCCGCATCATCGGCATCTGCGCTATCCACAGCACCAGCCAAGTCCTATTCATGCGACGAATCCAAACCAAACACATTGCTACAAATTCGTCTTTTTGACGGAACGACGCTCAAGACCAAATTCAATCTTACGGATAACGTGTCCTCCATCTACGGCTTCGTCAAGAATGCAAAACCTGTGAATAAGCCATTTGTGTTGAGCCACGGACATCCCAAGCAGAATTTAGAGAATGGTAATTTGACGTTGGAGGAAGCTGGCCTGAAGAGGGCACAGGTCGTGCAGACACTTTTATAAATCAAATTTGTCAATCAATCACTATCAGATTTACTGTTGTAATCGTTATCCAATTAAATGATACGTTGTATTATTATATTATTTTTTTGTTATTACGTTTCGAAAAACCAACGCCTTGTTTCTCCTCTGTAAACTTTAGTAGCAATGGCAGAAGTATTCGAACAACCCGACTTTTCTGGATACTTACGTAAGAAGGGTGGACAAATCAAAGCCTACCGTCGTAGGTGGTTTGAATTGAGAGGAAAGCACCTGTACTATTTTAAAGCACAGAACAACAAGAGGCCTACTGGAGTCATTGTTCTTGCCAATGCTATAATAGAAGAAGATAAGGCCAAGAAGACCCAAATTAACATTAAAGGTAGCAATCTTGCTCGCATCTATGAGCTTCAAGCCGAAAACGAACACGACTACAAGCAATGGTTGGACGAGCTAAAGAAAGCTATTCAGTACAAACCAGAGAATGACCGTGCTAGTGTTTTGGAGATGGAGAAGGACATCTTCAAGGACAAGACCAAGCAAGAAACAATCTTTAGCGAAGATCGCGAGACGAAAGTCAGTTTGGACGACTTTGAGTTATTGTGTGTGGTGGGTCGTGGTAGTTTCGGTAAGGTGATGAAAGTACGCAAGAGGGACACTAAGGACATCTTTGCCATGAAGGTTCTACGTAAGGACATGATCATCAAGGAGAACATGGTGAGCCACACAAAGAGCGAAAAACAAATCCTCCAGGATATCGAGCACCCCTTCATCGTAGGTCTCCATTATGCTTTCCAAACCGACGAGAAACTATACTTGGTGTTGGACTTTTTGAGCGGAGGTGAACTGTTCTTCCATCTCAAGGAGGAGACCAAGTTCGATGTTGAGCGTGCCAAGTTCTACACTGCTCAAATTGTATTAGCTATTGAACACTTGCACAAGCACGATATCATTTATCGTGATCTGAAACCTGAAAATGTCGTGCTTAACAGAGAGGGTCATGTTTGTTTGACTGATTTTGGTCTCGCCAAGACCCACATTAGCAACGCCACACCCACCTACACATTCTGTGGTACTCCCGAATATCTAGGTTCGTTTTTTTTACATTTTTTTTTGTGACTAACCGTCATTTCTTTAGCACCCGAAATTCTAAAAGGTCAAGGACACGCAAAGGCTGTAGATTGGTGGAGTTTGGGAGTGTTATTGTATGAAATGTTGGTCGGTCTCCCACCATTCTATTCCGAAAACATTAACGAAATGTATGAGCTCATCCTAAAGGCACCCTTAAAGTTCCCCAACTTTGTTCCCGCCGACGCACAAAGCTTACTGAGAGGACTGCTTGAGAGAGAAGAGTTCAAGAGATTAGGAGCAGGTTTCACCGACGCTCAAGAGATTAAGGTACATCCCTTCTTCAGCAACATTGACTGGGATCAAATGTTGAGAATGGAAATTCCTCCACCATTCGTACCCCAGATCAAGGAAGATGACACCAAGTACTTTGACACCGAGTTCACTCAGGAGAGGGCCATCGATTCCTTCGCTGAAGTGGCACAAGATGACGAGGGAGCAAACTTTGACGAGTTCGACTTTGACGGACATGGCAAAGTTGTGAAGAATTAAATTTCTAGGAGATGGACAACAACTTGTAACATTCATTACAATATTTTTTACAATTTTTCATCTTTTTGGTTGACTTTTAACAATGGTGACACACCCATATCCTTCTTTTTGTCCACATCATGAAACCAGAAAGTTGTTAAATGAACTTCCCATAGTTCCTGTTGAGGGCGATGGAATTTACGAAACAAGTAGCGACAGCAGTGATTATAAACAAGATGCAAAGAATAGCGCAGTCGTCACGACCACCACCAATACTACAAAAAACAACAACGATACATTAAAAAAACAATTAGACGTGATGGAGTCGTCATCTACATCTTCTGATGATTCTGATTATAATCAACAAAACAGAACAGCAGCACCAAAAACGCGTTCAACAACCAGACGGAAAAAGAAACTCACGCCCAATAAGAAAAACTCCGTCGCCAAGCAACAACAAGATGCCATACCCAAACCAAAACAACAAGACATTAAAAAAATAAGAGTACGAAAGAATTACAAATCAATCGCAGAGTCACCCCCGTTCAAAGACCCATCTCTCAAACTTAAAAATTATCAACTCACCGGACTCAACTGGCTACGTAAGAATTGGTACAGCAACAGAAATTGTTTACTTGGCGACGAAATGGGTCTCGGAAAGACCATCCAGTGCTGCGCATTCCTCAATGACATTTCCAACGCCCATTCCATCAACGGACCCTTCCTCATCATTGTTCCATTAACCACAAAAGAAAATTGGGAAAGAGAGTTAAAGACATGGACCAACTTTAATACTTATTGTTTCTATTGGACAGCTAATGACGACGTACAGTACGAAACATGGAGATTAAAACATCGATTAGGATTACTGAGTCCATCCGCAAAACAACCCACTCGATTACAATCATTAAAAGCAAAAAGAAGAGCGATGAGATCATTATCGACATTACGTAAAAAGGGACACGAAGAAGAAGATGATTCAAATTCATCATCATCATCATCCGATCGTGAACATGAAGAAGAAGAAGAAGAAGAAGAAGAAAAGGATTTATCAAAAGTAAACATTGTACTTTCCACATATGAAATGACATCACGTTACGATAAAATTTTCAAATCCATTCATTGGCAAGTAATGGTTTGTGACGAAGCTCATCGAATCAAAACCCAATCGTCGCGACTACGACAAGTGATTGATTCCATCAAAACTGATTTTTCGATCCTACTCACCGGAACGCCCGTTCAAAACCACATTATCGAATTATGGAGCTTGTTACATTTTTTGGATCCATCCACATTCGACGATCAAGAATCATTCGATTCCGAATTTTCCGAATTACAATCTCAACAACAAGTCATTGCTCTCCAATCACAAATCAAACCCTATTTGCTGAGACGAACCAAACGACAAGTATTTGCATCAGACGAATTACCCCCCAAAGAAGAAATTCTCGTCTATGTCGAACTAACAAAACAACAAAAAGTGTTATATAGGGCGCTAATAGAAAAGAAGAGCGAATTCTTCATGAGAGAATTCAAATCCAAAAATGGAGGAATCGCATTGAATCAAATGATGCAATCTCTACGTAACGTCTGTAACCATCCTTATTTATTATCTCGTCACATTGAAGATTCTTACAAATCTCAAGAGCCCAATATAAAAACCAGAACAAGTGATGATCGAATGTAGCGCCAAGTTGATCCTGCTCGATAAATTACTGAACAAGATTGAATCGAGAGGAGAAAAAGTTTTGATCTTTTCACAAATGTTGGAAATGTTAAATGTTTTGGAAGATTATTTGAGCTTTCAAAAACATCAAATACGTACGAATCGACGGATCGACCAATAGTTCGGATCGAACCAAATTTATAGATTCGTTCCAATTGGATCCAGATTTGTACGTATTCTTGTTGAGCACCAAAGCAGGTGGCGTCGGCATTAATTTGGTGGCCGCCAACAATGTGATCATTTATGATTCTGATTTCAATCCATTTAACGATTCGCAAGCGGCCGCTAGATGTCATCGAATCGGACAAGATAAGAACGTGACCGTGTATCGATTCATTGCGCGTAATACGTACGAAATGTACATTTTGGAAAAGGCGAGTAAGAAATTAGGACTCGAAAATGTGGTGTTGACCAAATCTTCGACCATCGATTCTTCACAAGTCGATATCGAACAAAATAACGATGCTTTGGAAGATTCGAATCAAAATGTCGATAAATTGGAAATGGAAAGAATGTTGCGATATGGCGTTTATCATTTATTGATGAAGGAGAATGAAGAAGGCGACGTCAAGTTGCAACAATTACAAGATCAAGACATTGATACCTTTTTGAAAAATAACACGAGAAAAATAAATTTACCAGAAGAGGACGATAATGGAACGTTAAAGGCACTTACTGAAATGTCGAGTCAAGTCGATACGAGCAGCGAAGATGAAGAAGAAGAAGAAAAGAAGAAGAAGAAGAGAAAACGAAAAAACAAATCGAATCAAGATGGAGCTCCATTTAAAAAACAAATTCGATTGGACATGAATCAAGATTTGGATTTGAATGCAGAATTGAAGGAAGATGAGGTCAGTAGTTTATATTTCTCTACCGATGGTGATTCTACACATTTGGACGATGATAAATTTTGGGAAAAGGTATTTCCAGATTATGTCGATACTCGAATGATGAAACAACGATTGGACGATCCAAAAGAATTTACGATTCCCGAACGCGATAAATTCTTCAGTCAACTGACCGATTTGGTGAACGAAATTTATAGCGGTAAAAAAAGAATCATCAAAGTTCATTCTGCAAATGCATCCGCATCAAATGTTGATTTGGACGTGATCGAAGATTCTGATTCTGATTCGAATCGCAACGACACGAAATCAAAAAAAACAATCGATTCCAATTTGGATCTCAAAAATGAATTGTACACATTTTTATTACGTTTCGGATCGACCACACAAAATAGACATTTACAAGAATTTACGAATGAGCAATTACTAATCGTGATGAATTGGATCAAAGATGGAAGTAGCAGGACGTTACGTAGTAGAAAAACAAATCATAAAAAATCATCGACTGCTTCATCTTCAAAAGCATCGTCATCAGCAGCCAATCATCGAGATGACGAAAATACAGATACATCGACCGAATTAGATGATAAGGATGGCGATTATTCTACCGATTATTCACTACAAGAAAAAACAACTAATGCATTACCCAACAATTCAATCTATCCTTCTTCATCATCATCATCTACTGCTACTACAGCAGCTTCTTCTTCTATTGTTACTGTTCCACCACCATCATCATCATCAACCATTGTAGATAAAAAGAAGAAGAAAAAGAAAAAGAAACAACACACAAGTGACATGATAGATCTCAATAATGACAATAACAACAATAACGAAATCAATGATCAATCCACATTAAAGAAAAAGAAAATTGATCCAAAGAAGAAACCCACAAAAAAGAAGGAAATTTCTTCTTCTAATGTTGTTAATGCACCGTTACTAGTGGCAAATATGTCATCAGATTTATCAAATGTCGAAAAGAATAATTCGATCCCTCCGTTCGTTCAACAACAATCTCATAAACACCAAGAAGATTCATCAAATGTGTTTCTATTCGATTTATTTAATATAACAAATGCCAAAAAATTACCTATCGGTCCACCACAGCAACAATTACCTTCTTCATCGACATCTTCTTCGTCATCACATGCACCTCCACCACCACCTCCACAACAACATGCAATGATGCAACAATCTAAAAAACAACCAATGGGATTAATAGACGCTGCAATCTTTTCTGCACTGAATAACAACATGATGAATACGAAAAATACCAATGTCAAATCAAATCAGAAAAATACGAATCGACCATCATCAATCATTGCACCTCCACCACCACCTCCTCAACAACAACATTTGAAATTACATCCAGTCACATCTCCAAAATCTCAAATGCAATCCAATCAACAATCGAAATTTAAAATTAATCCACCACCTCAATCCAATAACAATTCTACTACCAACAATGCTACAAGTAATAATTTATGGAATCAACAACAAATGCAACAACAATTCATTCAATGGAACGCACTTCAACAACAACAGCAACAACAATATAGAATGTTTCAAAACGCTGTAGATTCTCACCAACATCAATCCAAATTACAAAACCAACAAATTGTAAATCAAATTTCACAGCAACAACCAAATGTGTATCAAGCATTACATTCTAATCCATACTTGAATAATAATAATCAACAATATCATATTCAACAACAACACATTCACAATCAACAACAATTGATTAAAAATCCAAATTTGAATCAAAATCAACCGTTGATGAAATTAGATAATGGTGGTCGATTGGTTCCACAATTTACAAATCAACAACAATATGGAATGGGAATGGTCACTCCTACTCCACCTTCGACATCTAATCCATCTACATCTAATTCACAATTTGTAAATGTAGCACCGCCGATTGTTCATGCAAGTAACAACAATAGAGCGTATCAAGAAGAAATATCAATGCAAGCAAAACGTGAAGCAGAATTGATTGAGTTAAGAAAACGATTAACAAAATTATCAAATTTCTCAGAATCGTCATCGTCTTCTTCGCCTTCTGTTACTTCTCCTACCTTGCAACAACCGAAACCAGTCATTAAAAACACGATACGTGATGCTATTGTAATTGATGATGAACCAGAGACGGTGGTTGATTTGAATTCGCTCCAGGTTCAATTTAAAAAATCAGCAATTCCTCAATTGAAACCAGTCGTGCCTCAGTTACCAAAACCTGCAGAGGTTAGTAATAGCGGTGTTGCTGTGAAACCAGTCATACCTCAATTACCAAAACCTGTAGAAGCGAGTAGTGGTGCTACGGTACCTCAATTGCCAAAACCTGTAGAAGCGAGTAGTGATGGTGATGTGGTACCTCAGTTACCAAAACCTGTAGATTTAAATGTTGTTATTCCTCAATCACCAAAACCTCAATAAATATGATTTTTGTATTTTATTTTCATTGTTCAAGATCTCGACAAGGAACCAATATTGGCTTGATTATAGTATGGATCTTGTTATTAGTTCTGTTAAGAAATATATTCTTATGACAACACCTCAATCTTCCCTTTAAAGAATTTAACTAGAAAAATCCTCATTTCACCTAAAGCAAATCATTGTCCTAGGTTGTTAGGCTTCAGGTCACCCAAGCTTAATTAAACAAAAGAAAATTGTAAAGAACAATTCAACACACAAGAGATGAAAACAACAGAATTTTAATCTTTAGCATCAACAATACCACCATCACTAATCTGGTAAATAGCTTCGCTCTCGGGAAGGCAAGGAGAATCATAAATCTTACATACACGCTGTTCGGCTCTTCCCTTTCTCAAGTACAATCTTGTGGTCGAAGCATGGGCCATAATGTGTCCTCCAATAGGTTTCTTTGGATCACTCACAAACATTGCACCACCACTTGGATCAGCTTGGACTTGATTAGTAACGAAGACGGCAACGTTGAATTCACTTGCAATCTATAACTGCGTTAGTTGAGAAAAACCATACATGACACACACCTTGATCAATGTACTCAAATATTGTCCCAATTTTTGTTGTCTTTCTGATAATTCTCCTCTACCTGAGAAATCTACTCTGAATAGTGCGGTTACCGAATCAACGATAAGAAGTCTAAACTGATCCTCTGCCATCTTGGCTACTAATTGCGTCATGAGAGATGTTTGATGTTCATGTGTAAATGCTCTTGCGACCATAATGTTCTCAAGCACTGTCTCCGGACTCAATCCAAATCTCTCTGCGATGGGAGTGATGCGTTCTGGACGGAAGGTTCCTTGGAAATATTAGTTGACCTGCAGTGATGGTAGTCTGACAAACCTTCAGTATCAATGTATGCTACTTTACCATTTCCTCCGTTTTGCTTGATTGGGAGTTGGGCGGTTACGCACATGGTGTGGCATATTTGTGTCTTTCCTGTTCTGAACTCTCCAAAAGCTTCTGTTATGCTCATGGTCTCCACTCCTCCACCTAAGAGAGTGTCAAGTGCAGAACTTCCTGTTGTGATCTTGATGACTTCTTTTCTCTTCTCTAACATTTGTACACCAGTGATAAATCCAGCACTCTTGAAGTTGTTATGATGACCTGAAGTGAGTGGTTCATACCGTTATCTTGGATGTTGCTTCTAGGATCTTGTCTACTTTACCTTCTGATAGACCTTTAATGGCACAAAGACTCTTCTTCGTTCTCATTATGATGCTTTCTACAGTGTGGCATCCTGCATCTTTTAACTTCTTAATGTCTCCAGCATTGATCCCGACGTCTTGCAACTTCATAACATCATTCCATGTTTGTTCTTCTTGATCGGCCTCATCTTGTGATTCTTGTGACTCTTCTTGACTGGCAGATTCTTGTTTGCTCATTTTGTTAAATATTTGATTGGGACAAAGTTGTTGATCTGAACTTTTTATACTACAACCTGGTCAACTATTTGTAATTACACTCCACAGTGATAATAAACAAATTAATTAAATTCTTTTACGTTCATAGCCACTTGTTATAAACAAAATTGTTCTAGTGCTCGTCATTATAAAAGTTTATTGTAACATTCGATCAACCTATATGCAAAACAAGAAGAGGAAGATAGATTCGGTCTCGGGACCTCCAGTTCCATTAATAAATAAAAGATCAAAATCTACATCACGATTCAAATACTATGAGGATGTAACGTTCATCTTCACAACAAAACAAACATCAACAAATACAAAAAATGTAGTGGATCTTTTACGAAGAAAAATATGGGAAGGCAACAAACAACCAAGACTTGCATTTGGATGGGTATTGACATTTACTCCTCCCTGTCACTGATTATAATAATATAGGGTTGCAACGCTAACGGCCAGCTTGGTGTGGGCAATAGAGATGTTCACGACAAACCAGAACAACTAAAAATACCCGATCATTCTCGCTTATCAAAAATTGCATCGGGCAATACATTTACAGTTTTTCTAACATGTAAGTATGATTTTATACATTTACTCTAATACAAAGGTGATGGCAGATTATACAGTTGTGGATGGGGTCCTGGATCCAGCAAGTTCTCCTATTTTAAAAAGTTGTCAATAGTAAATGGGTTGCCTTACATTAGAAGCGTAGTGGCTGGCAGAACACACATAGTAGCTTTATCAGAAGCTGGAGATGTATATTTCTGGAGAAAAGGAATTGATGACATACCAGTCAGGCTGAGCGACGTTCCCAACACTCTTTACGTTTCATGTGGACAAAATACATCTTTCACTATTAATGGTGAGCTTTTCAAAACATGTGTTTAATAGTTTGTAGAGTCAGGTCATGTGCATGTGTGGGGAAACAATTCCTCAGGTCAACTTGGACTAGGGGATCTTGTAGAAAGAGTAACACCAATACGCAACAATTACCTACATGACATTATAAAAATAGAAGGAGGAGATGCACACACGATAGCACTTTCACGTAATGGTACACTTTATAGCTTTGGATCAAACACGAACGGACAACTTGGCGTATACGACTATAGAGGATCACAATCGCCCACACCCATACTTGTCGATAAAATACCAAACGGGATTAGAATAACTGACATTAATTGTGGAGATTATTCCTGCGTGGTGCTAACAAGTACGTTTTACGTTTCGTTTCATTTTAACTTTTTTGTAGGCGACGGCAACGTTTATTCATGGGGAAAGAATGCTGATGGACAATTGAGCGGCAGACCAAGCGACGACCAAAACACACCAAAGATTGTGAGAATGCCAGAGAAGAAGAGAGTTTTAAGCATCTCTTCTGGTTATAAACATACGTTGGCCATGATGGAAGATGGAAGCGTGTGGTCTTGGGGACAATCACGTATAGGTCAATTAGGTAGAGATGAAGGAAACAAGTCTTGGGAGATTACAGAACTGAAAGACAGAGGTGTAATGGCTGTATTTGCGGATGCTTACTTGTCATTCGCTCTTTGCAAATAAATACAATATTAAATAGATTATCTGTTGGGTTTGTAATTATTATGTCATCACTGACTGTCAGTCAATGTAGTCGGTATATTGTAATTTTGACCCGGGTTGCTGTGAAATTCTAAACAATCAAATGGAGTCAGTTATTGACATTGCAGCATTTCTTTCTGATCCAGAACGTGCATTGGAAGACTGCAAGAAGGTTGTAGATAGCTTCAAGAGCACAGGAATTCTTGTTATTCGCGACCCCAGAGTTACATTCTCTGATAATGCCACTTTTATCGATATGATGGAGGATTACTATAACTTGGAGAATGAAAAGAAGAAGAAGGACGCACGCCCTGAATTCCACTACCAAGTCGGCACTACTCCTGAATTCACCGAGGTGCCGAGAGACAACGCAGAGGTCATCTCGAAGTTACACGACGACCAAAAACCAACTCCCCTAACTGGCGCAGACCCCAAGTGGAGATTCTTCTGGCCCATTGGTGAGAGACCGAAAGAAACAAAATTCCCTAGACTGAACATGCCTCAAGTCATCCCTGAATCATTTCCCAATTGGGAGGCTGTTATGAACAAGTGGGCGAGTCTAATCTTACAGGCATGCATTACTGTTGCCGACATGTTAGCTCGCGGGCTAGACCTCCCACATGAAACATTTACAAAAATGATGAAGTTTGGTCCTCATTTGTTGGCCCCAACTGGAAGTGATTTGGGCCTATTCAACAAACCTAGCACTGTTTTTGCAGGTTTCCATTATGATTTGAATTTCCTCACCATTCATGGAAAGTCAAGATACCCTGGTCTCTTTGTCTGGTTGCGTAACGGCACACGTTCAGCCGTCAAGATACCTGATGGTTGTTTGTTGCTACAAGCAGGAAAGCAGCTTGAATGGTTAACTGGTGGTTTGATTGAGGCCGGATATCACGAGGTTGTAGTTAATGACGAAACATTGAAGGCATTAGAGAGACAAAAAGAGGCAGGACGTCCCACGTGGAGAGTTTCAAGTACTTTGTTCTCTCACATAGGGTCGGATGAGGTGTTGGAGCCATTGAAGGAAGAGTGGAAGAATGATAAATATCCACCAACACTAACAGGGGACCAAGTGAGCAACGAGTTGAAGCAAATCAAACTAGGCAAGACACAAGAGGTGGCCACTGATTTATAGAGTATCGGTGGCCACTGATTTATAGAGTATCAATAAAACTCCCATTCTTTATTTTTTTGTGTTTTCCACTTTTGCAGTTGGTTACGGTGTAGACAACAAGGAAGAAGGCTAAATCATAGTGTTTAAAAATAAAATACAACTTTATTCAGATTGATACCATACATTGAAAGTACAAACTTCTTCTTGATCTTCTAATATTAAAGTCCTTGGTTTCATGCTAATCATACGGTGTAAGTTTTTGCGTAAGTAAGAAACAGTGGAATTTAAAAAGTCAACATCATGGAATTCTTCAGAACCGTCTTCATGGAGAGAAACGGCCATAAGGGATAATAAGGAAGATGGTGGACATACTTTTGAAGACAACGCTGAAATGGTGGAAGGACTGGAAAGCGATTTAACACAAAGACTGGTTTTGATGTTAGTATCGTATGCTCCTAGACGTGAGTAAAAGCCGATCAAACCTTTGACACATTCAAGGACCATGAATGAGAAACGTGTGTTTTGCTTAAGATGTTCTGTGAGTTTTAAAAACCAGTTTGAACCAATACCTTTTCCTCTTTTTTCAGGATTAACAAAAAAGTATTCCAAAATCACAACGTTCTCATGGATGCCGCTCAAATCTCCTAGTATGGCACCTCCAATTAAGCTATCATCTTCTTCATCCAACAAGGCCATAATGTTGTACTTTCCAACCTTGACGTACTCTTTGACTTGGTCCTGGGTGGGGTCAACTTCTCCGTGGAATGTATTAGTGTATAGTTTGGTGACTTGTTCAAAAAGTTTCACATCTTCTAATGTAACTGGTACAATGCGAGTGGTTGCATCTTTAGATGGGACATCCGACTTAGGTCTATCAGCACGTGCGGATTTTAAAATAATTGGGTCGGCTGATGGCAAGCTTGCTTTTCTCCTGGGTTCACATGTTACGTGGGCCTGCTCCCGGGAGACGCCTAAATGGCATGGACGAGAGTGAACGCTAAAACCGATGCTCCATGGACTGAGGAGTGCGCCAGGTTAAAGAGCTCTCTGCATCTCTGTCTTCATAAAACTTGTTAATCGGGATGTATGAGTGTTGGGTGTTCAATACATCTCCTCCTCCGGTAACGCAAATTAAATCGTGGGTTTGGTTCGTCATGATCGTATCCTCTCAGTGCTTAAGTGGGTGATGGGGGTTGTTTGGTAAAATTTAAATTGAGTTTAAAATAAAATTGAAGGGGGCTTAAAGACCATTGGAGGGAAAGATAATTTTAGAAATTTAACCAATAGGAACTGTTATTAGTAAAGTAAAAAATTACCATAAAAGTTCCCAACTTCAAAAACAGTTCTTGCGGGGAAACGGATTAGTACTGATTTATTCCAGAATCTGGTTTACGGTTAATTGTTGCACACATTTCTTGAACCATCAAGTTCATCTTTTGGTTCCAACGTAACGGTTTGGTGCCCAGGGTATAATTTGAGAAATTGAAAGTGATGTTCATTTGATCAAAGCTACAGTGTTAATAGATTTGACAAGATCGTATTAAACGTCATCTATCATAAAGTCTCCCAAATTAAAGATAGACAGCACAAAATTCGATAACCCACACATCCTTCAGACTATTCATGAACTCGCCAACTGTTGAGATAAACGAAGATGGAGGAGTTCAGGAAAAGAAATGACAACCAATACAAAGAAGCAGGCGGAGTTGTACTATATATGTGAAACAACTTGTCACTTCTAGAAGCTATTCTAATAACCAGTTGGTTCCATTATGAAATAACCTCAGCTTTATTAATTACAACAAGTCTATTTGTCCAATCTACTCTTTGACTTTTTGAAGAGACTCGTTTTGCAAAACCTTCTTATTTCATCATCAATTGTAATCTTTTATTTTAGAACATTCAAATAATGAGCTTGCAGAGAACATACTCCTATACCAAGACAGGTGGACCGCCACTTCCAACTCCACCCGCTAGAGCTCTACCTGCATCACCCCCGCCAAGAGTGAAGGAGTTACCCAAAGAGCCTATCAAATTGGCCGAAAATAGAAAAGATAGAGAAAAGTTTGACAGTTTGGCCGACTTGTATTCAATTATATATGCAACCGAGAGGTTAGAAAAAGCATACATAAAGGACGCAATCAATGCAACAGAGTAAGTGCTCTGTCAGACAATGATCACTAATAATAATTCTTAAAGCTATGCTAATGCGTGCAACAAATTAATTGCCAAGTTTAAAACAATAAGACCTTTAGTTATACAAGATGTACCTGATGTAGAAGCCTTCATGCGTGAATATAAGATTGATCTACCAGCCGCAAAGAACCGTCTATTGAAAATTGGTGTTCCCGCTACCGTAGAACATGGAGGACAGACAGACTTTAATCAACGCTTAATTGCTCAGACTACACAACATTTCATCACGGCAATGGACAGCTTGAAGTTAGACATGCATTCCGTCGACCAAATACAACCCCTGCTTAACGATTTAGTTGATTCTTTAAATAAAGTACCTATAAAAGATTTTGATCAAAAGAACAAACTCAAGCAGTGGTTAGTAACTTTGAACCAAATGAAAGCGTCGGATGAGTTGGATGATCAACAAACCAGACAGTTAATGTTCGATTTAGACGGAGCGTATGCACAATTCCATAAGTCATTAGCAGATTAAACGTTTTTTTATTTAACTTGGGCTGTTTGTTGTGATGCTCTGTGTTTCTCTTGTAGCTTGGCCGCAACCTCTCTGAAAGTTGCTTCCTCGTCAACAATCTTCTTGTTGAGATTTTGCCTTGAATCACCAAGCTCCTTCAACTTGTCTCCTAAGTAAGAAACATTCTTATGGAGTTCGTCTTGTAACTCGCTCTTGCTTTTTTGAATAAACATTCTTCCTATCGATTTGTAGCAGGTGTTGTCCGCAGGAATGTCTTTGATCTCAACTAACGTTAGTTGTGTAATCTTCTTTTCTTTCTCTAGCGCTTGCGTGGTACCGACATTGATGTTTCTGTGTTTATAAAGGTTGAAAAGTTTTCCTTGTGACTCTTGGATGGCTTCTTCCTCCTCTGACATCTGTGGTGGGTTCTGTGCGGACATGGTCAACCTTTTTTATTGTTTGTTTAAAATCATTACAAAATTCGAAAAAAAGTAAGAGAGATATTATTCGTGCCTAAATACTTTGGTGACGATCAAATAAAATAAGAGTAGTACACCAAAATAGTATTAATTGAACAAAACAGATCGAATACACAAAATAAAAAATTTAATCATCTTTCGCCATCAACAAGAACAGATCTACCAATAGACTCTCCCATCTTTACCAAAGTTTCTAATCCCTTATCACTATTCGCCAACAAGTCGCTGTCGAATTGAATCGCATTCGGTAAGAAGAACAACAAAACAGTGCTGCCTCCAAATGCAAAGTATCCATGTTCGTCCCCCTTCTCAACCTTCTTTCCTTCCTCCGAAGTCAACACAATGCTTCCAACCATTGTCGCTCCGACAGTAACGAACAACACATCTCCAAACAAGTCACTTTTAATTAATGTAACAAATCTCTTGTTTTCGGTGTAAACGTCGTACTTTGTAATTGCGATCGGATTGACTGTGTAATAGGTTCCATCGAACTTTTGGGTAGATCCCATGATGCCATCAACGGGAATGTGAAAACGATGATAGTCTTGAGGAGCCAATCGACATATGGCCATGCTGCCGCCTACAAAGCGTTCGGAAAGTTTTTCATCTTGAATGACATTTTTTAAAGTAAAGTTGTGACCTTTTATCCAAATGTTGGTTGCGTCGGTGATGGACCTGAATGCATGGAAACGACAATCTGCTGGCGATACACAATCGCTTTGATGTATGGGTCTTGCCTCCTTCTTTAGTTTTCTGTAGAAAAATTCATTAAAGTTCTTGAAGCTATCCAACGGGTCTAATAGTTCTTCTTCGTTGAGGTTGTGGAATTTGATGAATGATGGAACGTGTAGGATTGATTTTTCTAGGTCGTACTTGACACCTTGTGAGATGGTGAGCTTCTTGAGGATCTTACGAACTGAATTGTTGTTGACTGCTATGCGTCCTTGTTTGGTACTGTACATTAATCTCATGGCTACTCTGATGTAGTGCGGGATCTTTTCCTCTTCCATCCTTCCTTCTAGTCTGTTGTATACCATGAGGACTTTTGTTTCATGATGATCTCCACCTTGTACTTTACTTGGGCTGACATCAAAGTTTCTTCTCATCAAAACATCAAGCACATCATCTGTCTCGTTGGTATGTTCCATCACTTTACATAATAGGTCGGGATCACCACTCAGTAGTTTACTAACAATTCTCTCATTGTTGTTCTTCATGAATGCAACAAATTCTTGTTGGCTGAGGAAGCCATCCTTGTTGGTGTCCGCATCATCGTACAATTTCTCTACATCCTCTGGAGAGTAGTCAAGTGCTAGGGTGGCCAGTAGGGATGAGAACTCAGCTTTGTCTATCCTTCCGTCACCCGTGGAATCAAAATGTTTGACCAGGCACTTCCAAAACTCTTCTTCAACAGCTTCTCTTGACATGAAGTGGGCGGAAACTGTTAGTGTCCCATTTACTTTATCCTTTTTCTTGTGGTTGATTATATGTAGCTCCTTCTTTAGAGGTACCCCATCAATTTTGTCAACAAGTGGTCGTACCTCCAATCTACAAGTGCCTGCAAAATCGTCCGAAGACATCCTGTCCCAATCCCATACCTCAAGATCAATGTCGAAGCTGCTTTCAGATTCTCTTATCAAGTACTTCATAGTCTCATTGAACTCAGGTTCCCTGGTCTTCTTTTTGGTTTGACTCCTCCAGATATTTGTGGGTCCAAGCTTGACGAGTATGTATGGATCTGCCTTGCCATTCAAGTCCATTCTTGGTAGGCCACTTGCCTTCTCTACATCAATAACCAAAAGACCAACAATAGGGTTTGATGGTAGTTGGGATGAAATTGTTCTATCATGGACGATCGCTTCCTTATTAACCATTTTTCAATTTTGTAAGAGACGCCAATGATTAATGTTGAAATGATCGAACCTTCAAATGTATGCTGATGCTCTTGATGACAGGTGACCTATCCCGAATTGGAGCAATGAAGCGCAAGATAGAGCCCTAATCTTATATATACGTGCACTCAAAGAGGACCAAAGAGATGGGAATGTATCTCCCTATGGCTGATGCAAATAATTACCTCATTCGTGAACTCGTTCAAAACATGGAGCTTGTGTGCGAACATTGGATGCGTGTGCTTCGCGGCCTGTGAAGCCCGGAAATCGAATTTGGAAAATGCACTCCAAATTAGTTGGGTTTATGGAAAGTGATACAATGTCCTTAATAAAACCTTTTTTTTGTACCATGAGACAGCGATTTTTGAATAAATATTTATCCAAGAACAAAAGATTGTGATATGGTACAATGACAGCGGAGAGGAGATTTGGCATGACTCTTAGAGAAAGGGATACTATTACTTTATAAGAATAACAACCCTTACACAACGTCCAAACAAGAGAAGCAACATTACAAGCTATTTTATGTTATACTCAAAGATTCTTTGTCGCTATTCTTTAATAATTCTAAAATTTGTGTGTTATTATAATAGGTTTTGTAGATGAACGACGGAGCGATATAATAAACCATTATGGTTGAATAAATTCAAGAAAAAAAACTTCTAGCTTTTCCATGAAGTCTAATTTTTTTGAACTTTTTTACAATAATCCAAGTTCTTTCCTTAAAAACGAGAATGACAAAGAGAAGAACCACCACAAATGACAAAAACAAAAACAGTACTAATCGCTAAAACAAAGTCTGAAAGAAACAGTAGGGGCAAGAAGCATAACCATCTTCCTAATTCTTGCAAATGGAAATACTACGACTTCGAGAAAAATTGGGACACATTCTATAACGTATGGCAATCAAAGAAGGCACAAGACATTCTCGAAAAACAAATGAAGGTTTGGTGCAAGGAGGAGGCCTATTACAACAACGGTGAGAAGCCCGTCTGGAAACGAGGTGACGATTTGTGGAGGTACTCTAGAACAGATTATCACATGACGAGAATTGATGAGAGGGTCGAGGCTGAGATGGAGGAGCTGGGTGTGGTCATGAACTATGACGACGACAACTTTGACGAAGAGAAATACAAAGCACTAGAAAACGAACTCTACGATAAACATAAACCACAGAAAGGCACATATGAGGCTCAAATCCTGGTTATGGGTGCAAATTATCTAATCAGCACCCTTTTCTATTGTGCAGGTGTAATGTTCCCGAATTGTAAAATTGAGGTGAGGTCTGGAGATGGAGGAGAGGTTGTGGTGCTGCCTGATAAACATCTCGTATTCGATTTTGTTAGATTGTGGCGTGAAGGGCCGTCAAACCCCTCCGACTTTGAAGGATGGAAAGTGTTGAAGAGAAATAAAATATTGACTGAATAATTTCTTTCTTGCTGTCAATAATCTTAAAGTGCTATACGAATTGATGATTAAAGCAAGAAATATAAAATCATTAAAGTTTAAAAACCAACCATGAAAGTTAAATCCTAGGTTTAATTAAATTGTTCTTAGCTAGCACTAGCCTTCTGCTTCGATCTTGAAAACTTCCTGTTACCTGAAGAAACCTTTCGTGCCTCCACGTCTAATTTTCGGTGTGGACTGTATTCATTCTCCATTTCATCCTCCACTGTCACGATTTCTTGATTTACCGTCGTCACCCTAGTTGTATTTATAGTTGGAGAATGTACAGTTTCTACTTGTTGTCTTCTTCGAATAAGCTTAGGGAAGTTTATTGGAGAAAACACTTTGTATCTTGGGAAATCTATCCTTGTTCTCATTTGTTAAAACATATCATTGTGTTGCCTGTTTTTAAATCTAACCAAACGGCGAACCTTTTGACGATTTCTTGAGATTGTACGAACAGATCACAATCATTTTGGTTCGTTCGCCTTGCTCAGGTACAGCACATCTAATAATCTACGTTTAAAATAGGAGCATCCAAATACAAGGTAAAACCCTCTGTTTTTCAACATAAAAAGAGCAAATGCGTGGATTATTCCATCAACCATGGGATTATCAAGGTATTCATGACTTTTCCGGTTGAAGTTGATGGGGTTATTGGCCTTTAGGAACGAGACAATCATCTCCGTGTTGATGAAACCAAGTCGATGGAATCATCTGGCGGTGCGTCTAGCAAATAAGGTCGTTTTGGTATTGAACACATCATTCCACCATAATGTGTTGAAAGAAGTAAAGTGTAGACTGCTCCGCATTATGGGTGATTGATTTAATCAATTTACAATGGTATATTGTTATTGGATGATTATTTTCTTAGAATAAACAACATGGTGAGTCTCACAACACGTATCATATTTATAAATGTCTAGAGCAGCGCTTACGTACAGACACTAACGTTCGGTCGTTACCTCGCCGTCCACGCATCATTCTTACGCAGAGTTATTAAAGACCAAAGGGTTAGGAAGCAAGAAGTAAGAAAATCAAACACCCTTCAACATTTGGTATTCGAAATTCCCGGGGATGGTGAAGAAGAAATTGTTGATGATACCATGCCAAAGAGCATAGCGGCGCTGTAAAGATTTCTTTATAAATCATCAAATCATGGAACAGGGTGCAAATAAACGATATACATACTTTCATATGAGACGTTCTATTACTAACATACTTCGATTCTTAACTTAACATGCATAGTTCCGGTCAACATTATATACATTAATCAGGTTGAACAATGGTTAAGCATAACACAACAGTAATTAATCAAAATCTTTTTAATTTATTTCGTTTCCTATACAATTCAGCCTGTTATTGTTCAGATGTTGACTCCCACTGACTATTTTTATGTATCCTAAATAGTGCTGGCTCTAATGGCCTTTTGTTTATGTGTTCTTTAAGGCAATCCAAAATCTTCGTTGCAACGTAATCTGTAGGGTTCCTGTCAATAAAGTCTTCAATGTACTTCAATCCAAGCTCGTAATCTCCGCTCATGATTTTTGCAACCCCCTTCGTATAAGTGTCGAATCTGTCGCTCTTTTGTTGCTTGTCCATCTCATACATCCACTCATCGTCAACACATTCGCGCACAGCCTCTACAACTTCGAAAACACACTGTGCCTCACCTCCCCTCATCGACACGAAATCAACAGGCCTACTAATGACAGTTTGCCCGGCAATTTTTGAAGCCTCTCTGTTGGCTATGACAGTTGTTGCCCATTCTAAATTTAACAAAGAAAGAGCCCTGGCGTCTTCAATGGCATCTCCAAACGTACAAAACTGTCTCTTCTTGCTGCTACCTATATTACCAACAAATGCTTTTCCGCTAACAACCCCAATTCCAATGTTCAAGCCTTGGACAATCTTCTTAAGGACTTCGGCCAAATGAGCGGCCATTTTACAAGCTTCAACACCATGCAATCTAGCTTTAGCACTAGCGTTCCAGCTTATCACAAATGATTCTTGACTGAAGGAAGAAAGATCCCCCTTGTTATATTGTATGCACTTTGTGATCTCATCGAGTACCCTTCCGTGCATTTGAACAAAAGCATTCGGCGAACTTGAAAGGATTTCAGACATGTTCATTATAGTAACTACTACAATGGAAACCTCTCTATACTCTAGACCAAGCATGAACGCTTTCGAATGGTGTCTAGAATCTATTCTTTGAGACATTACTTCGGATCTAGTACTGGTGGCACTAGATCTTCTCGTTTCAAGTCTAAAATCGGATGTGGGGGTGGGGGTGGCATCAGATTCAAGGTCATCCTCTTGTCCTCCAAAATCTCTTTTTAATATCTAAATGTGAGTCAATAAATAACACTATCACTTACATGGTCTGGTAAGAATGTTTTGTATTCCTTAAGTTTGTCAACCATGGAGGAGAAGCTGTATTGAATAGACCTCACTTCACTAAACAATGAGAGTTTGTGCCTATAGTTATCAACCACATCAAGTTCCATGTTCTGCACTAGATTCAAATCTTGTATGATCTTATATAATGGTTTAATGACATAGTAGGTAAAAATAACAAAGGAAACGAGAGCACTAACGGCCAATGCAGCACTAACACCAGAAACTGCTCCAATTTGAGCGTAGTATTTGCCGAAGAAGGAGCTTTGAGGCACCACGAACAGGATAATCCACTCTAAACCATAATTATCGCTCATATAAATAAAGCTACCGACATATCCATCAAATTTAAACAGATCCATCGATACTTGGTTACTTGACGATCCAATGCGTTCGAAATTTGTACCATAAGCATTTTTAACGAATGCTGCAGCTTTTGAAACCATTGTGTTATTATATTTATCACATTGGGTTAGTTTTAAATCAGAAGAGACAACCACATTTTTGTCATCTGACGAGGCAGCGAGATTTCCTGTCTTCTTTTCAATAATTACAATCTGACTTTGAGGAATGGTTGCAGTTAATATATTAAGGTCTTCTGCAAGCATAGAGACAGGGAAAACTGAAAAAGTAACAAAATCACTTTTACCTCTAGTACTATTAAACAGTGTGGCTGTATATGGCACTAAAGACGGGTTTACAATTTCACCAGTTGCGGATGTGTAGGCGAGGCCTGCAGAGATCGATATATCCCCCCAATATGGCGTCGTCATGTACTGCACAAGAGGGAACTGAAAAGATATCTCATCAGTACTTGGAAACTGAATTCCGGAAAAGTCGTTTGTAGCTGGCGACATTAATCGAACAACTACAGAGCCTTTTGATGTTACTCCTGGCCAAGCGTAAACTTTACATTCATAAGTCTTGTGAATAATTATAGCTTACACTGATAAATAAAAGTATTGTTTGTATAGCCAGAGTAACCCATGTACTTTTCACTCGTTATGTTTCTGATATCGCACAGGATCATTGACTGCGGAATCTTTAAAGTTCTGAATCCTCTACTAATGGTTTGAAAAAGGAACTGTTGGTAACTGTTTAGATCTGCCATTTAATTAGAAATTAATAATGTGAAATTATACCGTCACGAAGCAAACCACCACGAACTCCCTGAAGCATGTCATCTGATATTAGTTGTAGCGATTTCATCCTCGCCGCGATAACTAATTGTGCGTTGAGAAGCAATTGAGTTTGAGTAGCAGATGTAAGCTCGTTCGTTGCACTTCCGAAAACAATTCCCCACACTACACACAATATAGCTATCACAAGGCATAATAGCACCACAGTGCAAATCATGGAGAATCTAATAGTAAACATTTTGTCCACAAGCAGATTCCTTTTCAAAGGTACACCTTCATCATCGTCAAGCGTCAAATTATTATCAACAACAACCTCAGCCTCCGATGAATTGTATAAATAATTCGTAGAGGAGTCTTTGGGAGCTTGTTGTACCTTGTGCATCTAAATATTCCAAAATAGAAGCTTTTTCGAATGACTGTAAAAGTCCTTATTAGGATACCAACAGCGGCGCAACCCAAACGGTTATATTCATTAGATTCCGTTCATGAACAGAGAATAAATATTATATGAATATGTGAGTATGGGAGGGAAACGGCAACGTATATAAAGTTATTTTATTTGCATATATCACATTAACACGACGTGACTTCCATCCCCGAAGGCCGCAAAAGTATTTTTTCATTTCGAACAACCAAATGAACCCGCCCGGACAATAGCACAAACCGTCGTGAAGGGTTTTGTATTCCTTGAAGACAGCATGACGATCTCGCGTATCTGAGAAAAATAAATTAACCAGTACGAGCATGATGACATTAGACGATCACTAATCAAATTGGATGAAAATACTGGTACCTTGAACTTCACTCTTGAGGCATTAGAGCAACATTATCTGATTGTTAACAATGAACATTTTAAAGGCAACATGGAATTTATTTATCAATCCATTCAATTCAAATGGTTGGGACCGTTAGCATGTACCCATCGTGTTCGCTGCTCTTCTTTTAATCTGTTCCGTGGCAGTTTTCCACGCACTTAGAGTTTACGGATCACCATCCACACCTGTGTACTTTTCTAACTGGTGGCTCGATTGTATAAGGTCCAACATCGACACAAGACTGCTTTCTAGAGTTTGTCATTGATTTGTTTCAAATGGCGAACTAAATTTCATTTATCATCTAGCTGTCTGCAAGTTCGTCGAGTTCGCTTTTGTAACAATTCGAAAAAGTTAGATTTCAGTTTTAAAGGAAGGCATCACCCGAAACGGCGCCAGAAGGACATCAGCGGATTTATGTTCGTTGTAAAATGAAGTTGAGTCTCTTACCGTTTCTCGCGAGTATATTGAGCTTGTTGTTACTCGTGGACTGTCTCAACTTCACAGTGTAAGCACACGAGTACTCAATTAAGAATTTACTAACCGTTGTAGACTACATACAAATGACATCCACTCCTTGTTTGAAGGACTGGGACCGGACTCACATTTAGCATTGGCACAAGGTCATCTTGCAAGGATGAAGTACCTAATTAATAAGATACAGCGCCTTGCCCCTACAAGGACTCTCACGTTGGACGCAGGAGATTGCTTCGAAGGAAGTTTGTTCCATCTTTTAACCATCTCTGATGCCTACTCATGCGAGTCAGTTCCACCCCTAGAACTGACATTTTTGTCAGACGCAGGGTATGACGCAACAATGTTTGGCAATCATGATTTTGATGCTTACGAAGAAGGATTACTCAAAATTCTATCATGCGCCAACATAACGACCACAGTGCCAATTCTATCTAACAACATTGAACTCAACCTTGAAGACCCAACATGTCAGGGATTCCACTCAATGCAAGCCCAACCCTCAAATGAATACACACTACCTTCAAACTATAAGAGGCCAACACAAAAGACAAAAATCTTGCCTCATGTTTTAAAGCTCATTAAAGATGAAGAAACAAATGAAACCGTAAAAGTCGCGGTCATCGGCTTCCACGGCCCAGATTCAGCTGGTTTATCATATCCATATCGTAATTGTACTTCTTTTGTAGGCTACAACGACGCAACGGAGAAACCTGATGCCAAGGCGTACGTTGACTGGATTTACAACGCAGTAACTGAAATTAAAAACACACACAAACCAGATGTTGTCATCATGTTATCGCACAGTGGAAATGACGAGGATTTCGATATAATCACGAGCATCAACAACATGACACCACCAGAACAACAACCTCTCGTCAACTTACACATTTCATCCCACACACATTTTCTTTACAAAAGAGAAGCCGGAAATACAACACTTTACCAAGTTTACGCCTACGGTTCTATTCTTGGAGTGCTTCAACTTGACTTTGATGGAAAAAATTTAAAAGTATTAAATTACAATAAAACTATCCCTGAAGTAGTGTATACTGATGGTATCACTGCTAGTACCTTGTTGCCCACTCACATTAACATTACATCCGATATTCCTATGGATGAAGTTTATTTTAAAAAAATTGAAAAATATACAAAATTAATTGATTCTGCATTTTTCGAAAATTTCGAATACAAGTACTCGACCTTCCTTGGCCAAGTCCCAACCAATTACAATGCCACATATAATTTTTATAATTATGTTTGTGATTGTGTCCAAAAAAAACTTAATGATTTTGTCAAACCAAATCCTCCCATTCATGCTTTCTTTATGAGTCAGTCAGGTATCCGAAGTGATCCCGGTTACATGACTAGTGTAAATGCAACGAGTTTTCCCTTCCAATTTAGTGATGTCTATCGTGCTTTGAGTATTGGTACTTTAAACAAAGATATCTCTAATAACTTATTACCGGGTGACCCTGTTGTTCATTTTTATTTCAATCATACAGAATTTGTGAATTGGATCAAGTGGGCCACTATAATTGGTGTGGTTGACTCCGACTTTGCCATCACATTTGCTGATACTGTACAATACCAAGTCAGCAACACTAGTGGAGATGTTGAGATTTCTAATGTGACCATCAGTGGTGTGCCGTTAGAGAAGTTCAGCAAATACATTCATACAGGTATGCCAGGATGGATCCTCAAGTTTTATGTAGAGATCGGCCAAAGCAATTCAACAAATGGTTTGGTAACTGGGAAATTCAGAAACGAGTTTGGCTTGTTCATGAATTTACCTTATTATACAGAATACCACGAGTACGAACTGTTAGCGGCTTGTATACGAGAAAACAACGAAAAGCAATAAACTAAGACGGCAAATAAAAACTGCTTTGATATTTGATTGATCAATTTATTTACGCAGAAAGTTTTATAAAGTTAGGGTTTATTTATGGCTACCAATTAGTTAATATACCTGTCCTAGCACTAGGCATGGACCCTCTACCATCAATTCTATATTGAAACGGTGATGCTGGCCAAAACACAAGTGGGACGAACATGTCTGAGTTACTCCATTTGCAAGAGTGTGCATAGAATTTACCATGCCTTGCCAAATCATCCACATAAGTGAGATGGTCCACAACATGCCAAAACCTCAATTGGATGCCATTCTTCTTCAAATAATTTTCTCTATTAGTATTATCTTGATTCATACCCTCCTCTGATGGCAATCCAACTTCTCCACTCCATACGGCATCAATGTATCTCACTTGGGTTTCTGAAGCCAATATAGGTTCAACCCTTAATGGTAGGCCGGCGAATGCAAGGTTGGGGTATTTTATGTGGAAGATCTGCTTGTACAGTGGCATTACTCTTCTTATTGCGGGATCAATATCAAGAATGTTTTGTTTAGGATCAAAGAATGAGAATTCAAGATCGTATCCAGTACATAACACAACATAATCAGGACTAATAACCAAAGGTTCTTCTTGTCCATACACTGGGAAAGTAATTGTATCTTTATTAAAGCTTGCCATGGGCAGGGTGATGTGTATTCTACCATCACCAATCATTTGTCCACACTCTGTACTTATACCAGGTGTAACATTTTTTGGAAGTTTTTTATTCACTTGCCTGAACGCTTGTCCACGAACTGTCTGTGAAGCAACCAGGATCAACTCAATAATCTTTTGTAACAAGATTGGTAGCTTCTTTACACATCTTCTCCTACCTATTTGATCAGTTGGCTTTCCCCATGCATACTTGGGTACAACTATTGTGTTCTCGCGACAAGAAGCATACGTCGTCTTTGCAGCAGTAGCAATACGAGCACAAATTTCAGAACCAGAAGCAGCAAGACCAACTACTACAACAACTTTGTCTTTGAACATGTCGTTGTTCTTATAGTCCTTACTATGGACTACTTTTCCCTTTTTATAGGTTTGAGATAATTCTACATATTCCTTTGGAAATCTAGGAATATTGTAATGGCCATTGGATATCAAGACGGCATCAAAAAGCTCTGTAGTTTCTTTATTGTTGTGAACTGTTGTCACGTTCCATTGAACAAGAGGACGATCATTATGAATTTTATTTTCAACTTTTTGAACTCTAGTGACAGTTGTTTCAAACTGCACGTATGGTCTAAGCTTAAAGTGGTCGCCATAGGCATTTAAATAGTCATGAATTTGTTCGTAACTAGGATAGTCGGCGATGGTGTTCTTTAGTGGAAAATCTGAGAATGTCATCATTTGGCGACTAGTGTTGGTGTGTAGCGATTCGTACATGGGGCTTTCTTTACTAAGATTCCAAACACCTCCAAAGCGCGGGGACTTTTCAAACGCAACAACACGGTCGTACTGATGTTGCTTCTGGTCTTGTAGGAAATTTTTCAAGGCTGACATACCACTTGGCCCACACCCTACAATAGCGATTTTCTTAATTCTTCTTTTGCTAAATATTTGCTGCATTTTGTTAGTATAATGAGATTAAATGCTTACTTCTGTTGGTTGTTCCTTTGCGAACATTCTGCTAATAAGGTATATGAGGTGCAAAATACCTCGGAATAAGAGTGATAGTACACTCATAAACTGTGTTAAAACACTTGGACGCCTCAATGTGGACATGATCAAGTGGGGATATTAAAATAGATGTTCAATTTTGTAAACCTGGGAGTCTTTCGGACTTGTGGAGATAATCATGATGGGCTAATAATTAACGATTCTATGACACCTTATAAAATGAATAGTTTGAAGTAGAAGGGATTTACATTCTGCTTGTCTGAGATGATATTTTCTACGATCAACTGAATATTTTGTAAAATCTTTCTCCGAAGTTTGACTGTCAATAAAGACGATCACTGGCATGATGAGCGATTCTGACGACGATTCTTCTTTCGGAACACCCTCTGATAACGAACCAGGGTATGTATTATAATTGTGAGTAAACTCACATTTCCATTAGATCTAGACTAAGGAGTCTTTTTGGTGGTGAGCAACAAGCACCAAGGAAAAACTCTAATCCACTCATGTATGAACCACCGAAGAAGTCAAAAAAGGGTAATGCACCTCCTGATAAGGCTCAGCCCACAGTTATCCACGCCACAGCCGTCCAATTGTTCCAATAGTATGTCCCTTCTGATCGCTTAATACTAACTATAAACAGTAGTAGTACAACACAAAAGTTTGATCCCATCGGCAAAGCAGGGTGCGCTGTCTTGAGCAGCAACGGTGGTACTCAGTACCAAATTTTATGTTACCGCACCTCAAAGGAGTACATTTGCGCAACAAACATAACGCCAGCGCTTAACTACACGGTATTTGTTGCAATGAATCTTGACACCTCATCACTAATAGATACAAAATGGACAATACGGTAGTTTTTACGACAGTAACTATCAATTATGGAGTTTACTGTTCCAAACTGTTGATGAGGCCGTTCACTTTGCAACCTTTGTTGCCATCGCAAAATTCTATGTGAGCAATCAATCATTGTCCATTGTTAATTTGAACGAACAAGCACAACATTTACAACCAAAAGATGACGACGAGTGCGTCAAGGTTGGTGCTTCGGTTTCAGTCAAGTACACAGGTTACCTCCTAGATGGAACCCGTTTAGGAAAGGTTTTTGATTCCAACGTATCAAGCGAAAAAGTCTTTTCATTCAAAGTCGGAGAAAAGAGTGTCATTAAAGGATGGGAAGAAGGTACGTTAGGCATGCAAGTAGGCGGAAAACGTTTTTTAGTCATACCTCCCTCAATGGCCTATGGAGATCGAAATGTTGGATCCATTCCAGCCAACAGTACATTATGCTTCCAAGTCGAAGTTGTCAAAATCAAAATGAGAAGATCGGCGTCAAGCGTCGTTCAACAACCAACTGCTCCTATAGCACAACCAGCAGCCGAAGAAGAATCATCAAATGATCTTAAAAAGAGGATAAGCAAGATGGGAATGCAATCACCTTTTGGAGATTTCAACAAGAGCGATAATGCAGTTGAACATCAAAATTCTCCACAACCCATTCAACCTTCGACTGTAGTCCATGCACCAACAGCACAACAACAAGCGCCAGTTACGCAACAACAACAACAATCACAAAACCAACCTCTACTTACCTCCCAACCCACAGCCATCACTACCACTCAACCCGTCACATCCAGTCAAGTCGCAACTCCCATCACAAGCAGTCATTCCGACGTGAGCGCACTATTAGCACAAAATAATGCGCTGCAACAACAGATCGCACTGTTACAGACGTTAACCACTCAAATGGCCGCAAACACCACACCAGCTACACCCGTTCCAGCATCAACCATCAGCACTCCAATGCCAACCACACCCAACAACGCAGCCGTCGTGGCAGAACCAGCATCAGCAACAACATCAAAATCAACGACATTAACCGACGCTCACAATCAGTCGTCAACGTCATCCGTTCCCGACAAACAATTAGAATCAAAATTAATCGCCAAGTTGGATCAATTACAAGAAAAGATTTTACTTTTATCCAATCATGCATCATCATTAAATGATTCGGACAAGATGAGTGGACCCATCTTGATTCAAAACGTTCAGCACGTATTATCCACCAATCAACAATTAGAAAAGGATCTAATTTTAGAACGCGAAAAGGTTGACCAACTGATCGAAAAAGTAAGCACGTTACGCAAACGAAACGAACGATACGCACAAGAAAGTTTCCAAGCAGATTCCGAAAGAGAAAACGAAGCATTGTTCAAACAATTAGATGATTCCAAAAAACAATTGGCAGAATTAAAAAGAAAAGCTGCTCGTCTGAACGAAAGTTACGAAAACGAAAAGGATCATTCCGCTCAATTACAATCCGAAAATGATCAATTACAAAAACAAGTTCGCATCACAAAAAAGAATTTGGATGATTACAAGATGGAACATATCGAATCGGAACAATCGCTTCGTAACGAATTCAATCAAGAATGTAAAAAATTAAGATTGGAATTAAATCAAGAACGTGATTCGAACGCAGAGCATTCCTCTCGATTCGAAATTACCATTTCACAATTAAAATCGAACGCAGACGAAATCAACAAACAACATTTATCGGAAATGGATCGAATCAAGATGGAACACGAATCACAATTAGATCGCATTCGAACCGAATTTACATTAAAAGCAGATGCCAACCAATTGGAAAATTTGAATCAGTTCAAATCACATAACGACAAATTACAAGAAGAATTCGAAAATCGCATTTCCAAATTGGAATCGTTACATGCTCAAGAATTACAAAATGTCAGAATCCAACATTCGCACGAATTACAAGAGTTGTTACAAAAGAGAAGTCAAGATTTAGAAACTAGATTCCAAGATAAATTGGAAACGGAATTACAAGAACAACAAGAAGAATTAAAAATTTCGTTCAAGGAACGATTCAACCAATTTAAAGATTCGCAACACGAATCGCATTTGGAACAAATTCAAGATTTGGTCAAGTTGAATTTCTCCAAATTATATACCAAATTGAACAATCAATTACAACATGATTCTCGTTACAAGGGCAAGAAGATGATCAAAAATGTTCAACAATTGATTCAATCCATTTATTCTGAATTTGTAAATTACGTAACGAGTGGTAAAGATTTGGATGAATTTGATCAAGAAGACGAAGATGAAGAAGAAGAAGAAGTCGATTTGTTGAGTGACGACGATGACGAAATGGTGGCCATTCAAATTCATCCAAATTCAATCAAATCTGAAATTGATGATTTTGATCAATCTACAAAACGAGATGGCGACGATCACAGTGGTGTTGAAGAAAAGAGCGAAGAGCATCGTGTACAACCAGAGATTTCATCAGTGCAATCGATTCCAGATGAAGAAGAGGAAATGATTTACAAAAAAATCAAATAGCTTAGCTACGAGTCCGACTACAGTAGATATCGCTGAGCATTCTCTTGATCAAGTAGTGAACACTAATCATCATCAACATTACCATCATGAAGAGAGAGCAGCTGATGCTCCAGTTGACGATCATGATTCAAATGTTCAAGTTGACCGATCCGATGTGAAATCAGATGCTGTTGGAATTGAACAAGAAGGAGAAGAGGAGGAAGAAGAAGAAGAAGTTGTAGCTGAGAAGAAACAAGAGATTGAAACGTCGGATCAATCTAATGGAAATGAATCAGATGGTCAACCTGAACATTTTGAACCCATTTCGGACCAAAGTAACGATAGGGAAATACCAAGTGATTCTGTTGTGGAATCTCCAAAAGTTGAAATTGACCATGATGTGAATCATCACGAGGAGTCAACCATTAGTCAAGAACCAGCAGAGACCGAACCTCAAGAATTACCTGCGCCTCAAAGTAAAGATGTAGAAGAGAGTAACGATCAAGTCATTCATGAAAATGTATCGGCGACTGGTGGTGATGGGGAACGAAACCAAGAAACAATTGTAAATGAACATGTTGAACCAATAAATCTTCATGATGACCATGTTGTTGCTGACGAGCCGCAAGACAATAGTATCGAAGACTTGCCGGCGACTCCTGATATAGATGTTCCTTTACCTCCAAGTGAATTTGAAGCGACTGGTAGTGATGTGGTAACTAATGATGTTAAGGTTCCCGATGGTAACTTTAACGACGTTAGTGTTGCCGAACCTGTTTCTGTTCCCACACAACAATTGTCTCCTTCGAAATTAAGTGACTCGTTGCTTGATGATGCGGATTTGGAAAAGATTGAGCGATTACAAGCGGCAAAGAAGAAGAAGCAGAAGGAAATGTTTGCAAAGGACTTTGACTTCGACTTTTAGTAAAAAACTTGTCTATAATAAATGACGTGCCGTGTGAAAATTTTTCTTCGATTTTTATTTTTTGCCTAATCCCGACTCACACGAACTTCAAATGTTAAATGTCCAACAAATTTCTCAACGAATACTGTCTGTTTTGGTTGTTCTATTAAATCCTCTCCTTTTTAATCAATATTAAATAGATACTCCGAAGAATAATTAACCGTGACTTGAGCTCAAAACAATGTACGACACCAATGACTATCACCTCCTGTTCAAAATGATTATGGTGGGAGATAGTGGGGTTGGGAAGAGTTGTCTTGTAACACGGTTCAAAGAAGATCGGTTTGACCCCAGGGTGGAATCCACCATTGGAGTGGAATTTGTATCAAAAACTGTAGATTTAGACCAATATAAAGTGAGGGTTGCTTTGTGGGATACAGTAAGTGAGAGCAACAATCATACCAGGTGTTTTAACATTTTAGGCTGGCCAAGAGAAATTTCACTCCATAGCCCGATCATATTATAGAGGCAGCGCCTGTGTGGCACTAGTTTATGACGTCACACGTATTTCCACCTTTGAATCAATATCAAGGTGGCTTCGGGATGCTAAGACAAATAGACCATCCCACTGTAACAATGTTATATACATACTCATAGGCAACAAAATAGACATTAAGCAAAACAGGCAGGTATCTTATGAACAAGGTGTAAGATTTGCAACTGAGAACGACATTGCTCTTTATGCCGAAACAAGCGCCGTAGAGGGCGTATTTGTTCAAGAAGCCTTCAAGGAGTGTGCAAATCTAATTCTTGATAAAGTACTACAAAAGCAAATAGGGATAGCAGGTTTTGAGGATGACATGTGCAACTCTGGAGTGAAGGCTGGAAAACTAGCAGCAAAGATGTTGATGCATGCGGAAGGTCCCCCTAGTCCAAATAGTCCAGGGAAAGTAACACTTATAAAAGATAAGAATTTAAAAGTGGAAAAAGACTCCTGTTGCTCGTCAAGATCATGAAAATAAAGAACATTTCAAGCCTTTTTACAGAACTTTGCAGAAAATACCAAAATAAGTGAGTAAGTGTTGGACAAAACATTATCAAACAAAAACATTAATAAAATACACATTCAAACAATTTAATTCTAAAGTCTTTTTTCTTCTTTACTCTGTAAACTTTTTGCTCTACTCTGTATTATTTGCTACTCACCAACTGCATTGATTCATGTCTGTTATAAAGCGACAAATGTTGAGTCAGGCAAGTACGTTTAAAAATTAAGATAGTGAGTTTTTGGAGTAACACTGCCCAAATGTTGTAGCAGAATCTCAAAATTAAGGATTTCTAGATATGTTGGTGCTCATATTCATGTTTGTCTGAATCGTGTTTGAATATCGTATTTCTTTTGTAATCATCAAAAACAACATCATGAGGCTTTTCTCTCTGCTTCCTTACAACTAAAGAGGGAGCTTACTTGTGAGAGTTGATCACATGCTAAATAAGTGTTCCACACAGATGCTTCGCCGAAAGACTCGGAGTAGCAGATATATTGGAGTTTCGTAACATCGTGGGTTGACAACAAAATATTTATAAAACAATGGCTGATAAGAGAATATTGTTGCTTGGAAGTGGATATGTTACAACCACAGTCGTCGAATATTTAACACGTCGCCCAGAAAACATTCTAACCTTGGCAAACCGCACAGTTGAGAACGCCGAAAAGCGTAGCAACGATGGTGTAAAAGATCGCATCAAGGTTGTTCAGTTGGATCTAGAAAATGACGATGCCAAGCTTGAACAACTCGTTCGCGAAAACGACATTGTTATCAGCTTGGTACCATATTTGTATCACGTTAAAGTAGCAAAAGTATGCTTGCAAGAAAAAAAGCACTTGGTAACCACAAGCTACATATCGCCCGCAATGAGAGAATTGCACCAACAAGCCGTTGCTGCCGACGTCATCCTAATGAACGAAATTGGTGTTGACCCAGGAATCGATCACTTGGCCGCCGTCAAGATCATTGATGATGTCAGGAAAGAGGGTGGTGAAATCACCAGCTTCTACTCTTGGTGTGGTGGACTTCCAGTTCCAGATAGAATGGACGACAACCCACTCAAATACAAGTTCAGCTGGAGTCCAAAGGGTGTTCTTATGGCCAGTCGCAACGTTGCCAAGTTCATTGAGGACGGTAAAACTGTTACTGTTGATTCCGTGCTTGACTCCTCTCGCAAGCTCAAATTGAGCGACAAGTATCCTGCTTTTGATGGATATCCAAACAGAGATTCCACTCAATACGTAGAAGAGTACAACATTCCAAAGAGCAGAAATGTACTTAGAGGAACATTACGTTACAATGGTTTCTGTTCATTGTTGAAGAAACTTTTATTGTTGGGATTAATTGAGAACTCACCAGCTTCAAGCGATAACTGGAGACAAGTCACAAAGAACCTCGTCGGCGCACAATCCGACGATGACAGCGACATCAAGGCCAAGGTAAGTACATGACCGTCTTTTGATTTTTTTTAACACTTCTTTAGATCGCAAAAAAGTTGAACCTAAAGAGCGAGGAAGCAGAACAATTATTCAAGGATCTAACATTCTTTGGATTATTGAACGCTGAAGAGAAAGTTGGAAAGAACAACAACTTGTTAGATGCTTTCGCAACACTTTTACAGAAAAAGTAAGAATCAAAATTAATCATGAACGCTGACACGAAAGGTGCTACTATGACGCTGACGAACCTGATTTTGTTTTCCTACAACACATTTTCGAAGCAGAGTTCCCCAACGGAAGCAAACAAACAAGAAAAGCAACTTTAGCATTGTTCGGAGATGATAAATTCTCAGCCATGGCCAAAGGAACAGGTTTACCTTGTGCTGTTGTGACTCAATTGATTTTGGATAACAAGGTCAGCAGAAGAGGTGTCGTTGGACCAATGCACAGCGACTTGAACGATCTCATCACAGAAGGTCTCAAAGGAGAGAAGATTGAGGTTGAATTTGAAACAATCAATCAATAAACTATTTTATGAAGAATGTGTTTGTATTTGACTCTTGGTGATGTGTGTGCCAAAGACTGGTTCTTTATAATGTTGTAATCCTTGACATGACATGTCCAAAATAAATAAATTTATTACATCAGCTATGGACACAAACCAGAGCAAGAATAAAATTGAAAGGTTTAATGTCGGTGGTAGGATATTCGCTACAACAAGAGAAACGTTATTGAACTCAACAATTTATTCAAGCACACAACGGCCAAGCTCTGTTGCTGTCTCAACCGACACAGATCAAATCATTTATCAAACCTATAACAATGCAAACAGAAACTCTCAAAACCGTCAAAATTATTTTACAAAGCTAATCAGTGATGAGGATCATTTGAAGAATTTTGTATTGAAGGTTTGTTTGCTATTTGTTTGTATCACTTAACTATTACCAACAGGACGATTCAGGGGCATATTTTGTGGATCGTTCTAGCGAGTACTTTGAAATCATATTAGATTTTTTGAAGACAGGGGAACTGAACGTGAGAAAACATTTGATTGATTGCAAGGCACACTCTGATGGTTCTTGTCACAACAATATCAATTCATCAAACACGATCGAATTGTTCAATCATGATACTCAAACTTTAATGCAGAGGCTAATTAGAGAGGCTGACTTTTATATGATAGACATTAGCGACCAACTTTATAACATTGTAGGGGACGGCCTATATGTTTCTGATGATCTAAAAAGTGGGAAAAACTCAAGAAGGTCACTACTATTCTTTGATAAGGTAAAATCAAGTTCATGGACTCTTCTCACTTGTTAGGAACCAATATACAAACCTGCATCTGTCTTTATGAATGGACTCTTCATGAACAGTGTCGTCACGGACAAAGAGATCCTCGTTAGAAATGGGACATTAGAGATTTTTAATGATAATCATTCCTTGGCCATAGTTGCTTATCCAACAACGGTTTGTGGAGATGAACAAATTGAAGAGCTGCAGCAACAACAACCACACACAATTAACCAACATAGAAGATCAGGAGCATCCGATAGCGCACTTATTATGAGAGACCAAACTAGGTTCAACACAATGTTTACATTAAGGGAAGGTAAGTTCGTCGTGTTATTCAAACTAAAAATGAATAGTTAGAGCGCCAGAGCAACTCATGATTAATACAAACGGAAAACACTACTATAACCTATCCGACTACAACCACTCCATACAATTCACACGCATAGACTCTCTTCACGTAAAGATTAAGGAAGTCTTTCTGCGAACACCAGGCGTCACTGCCTGTCTTTCTGGGGGATCACAATTAATCAACAATCAAACTCATTCTGGAACACCACCTCACATTAGTCAACTAAGTTCAAACCTACGTTCAAGTTCACCAACAAACATTGACGTTGAAAACACATCATCAGCATTCGACGAAAAGGATGATTCTTACTTTGCAAACTTTGAGTACCAGTCGCCTCCACAAGAAGAACATGTTCAATTAGTCGCAAGGCCGCAGTCATCCTTCATGAACTTTATTTCACCAAATTCCGACGAGTCTGTTGTGGTAGTGGAGACGGTGCTGAGAATTTTGAAAACAAATTTTCTGGTGAAGAACAAGAAGGAGTTTATGTACGTAGAAAGTAGAAATAGAGTGTACTGGTTGATCAAGAAACATTTGTTGGTATTTGAATTAAGCAATAAAAACTTGTAGCATATGTAAGAATTGTTTGTTACTTTACAATGTTGATGCCAACTTGTTAAAATGAAAGAACTTGGACCGAGACCCGTGTTAGAAATTGATGAAAAGAGACTTCCGCGCGTTACTAGATTGTTTCGCAATAATAAATTCTTTTATCCATTCACAGGTATAACTACGGCCATCGTTCTGTACTACCAGTGGAAGAGGGCTATTCAAGAGCCAGGATTGTACAAAGATGTTTGTGTTCTATATGTGTGTGCACTAACTTAATCAGATTGATAATTGGATGGACGGGAAACTTTCCGAAGTGACCGAAGATGACATGGAAACTGCTTTGCAGAATGTTAAATTTAAAACAAAAGTACAAAATTTAAAAACAGACGAAATACAAAAATAATACATTTAACTATTTCTATCATACTTTACATCTCTGTATTCAGAATCGTAGTGGCTCTTTCCAGTCTCAAAATCAGAACCCAAGTGAACACTTGCACCCCTCATTGTATCTCTTAAGGTGTTCCTTCCAATTACTGCAGACTTCTGCGTCTCTGGGGTGTGTATGAAGTTTTTGGCCTTTTCTAAGTGTTCTTGGTTGTAAGTTGTGCTCAATCCATTCTTATATTGGCTCGGGCTCTGCTCGCCCAAAACAATATTACTTCTACTTCGTAGCATAGCTCTAAAAAAAAATTTAAACAATGTTGAATAAATTAAATCGTACGTGTCAATTTGATGTTTGCTTACAAGCTCCTTCTCTCCATACTCGCTTCCAGTTGTTGTAGTTTTAGGTGAGGTGTCGTCGCCAAAGAAGAAGTGTGAGTTCCTCATTTCGCGAACGATTCTCCCTCTGTCATTTCCGTTATTAAGACTATTCATGGCAGCCTTTTGTGTTTCTTTTGGATCAAAAGAACCACTGAATAAATGATCGAGGTTACTTTGAGTTTGTTTTCCATACCCCTTTGGTTCTGGAATAGCTTGTTTACCTTCCTCTAAGTTCCTCTTGATTTGATTCAGAGGATCTGCATAGTCACGTTGAGCTGTAGAGATCAAGTTGTTCTTCCAAGCATCAGTGTCTCTATCAGATTTGTTTGTGACATTTGTAGGCTCGACTGGGCCAGTTCCTCTGAGAATCATACTACCTTTGTTGTAGGCTAAAGTACTATCAGGATGTTTGGGGAAGTGATCTTGCTGGGTGCTGGAGATGGTTGGAATGTCGTGTCCTAGCTCATAATGCACCCCTCTTAAATCTTGGATTTGATTATTAATTGATGCTTTCTCCTCAATAGCTTTATTGTACATATCTCCACTGCGATCCATATGCTTCTCGCCCCAAGTATCATAATCTAATTCCTTGGTGCTATGGAGTAAAACATCACTGCTTGCTTCTGGTCTGTTCTCTGCAAAGCATATTGAACTCTTCTGAACAATCGAATCAGCTTTCAATGGAAGAGTTGCTTGTCTACCGCCTTCTGTTGGCCTTACATTGTGCTGCTGACCCCTTATAGGTACATACTTTGTGCTGACTGTCGACATTTCAGTAATTTGTAATTATTTGGATTGACCATCATTTCTGTAGTTGAGTTTACCGAATATCAAGTAGGTGCAAGCGCAAATAGCGAAAAGGGTCAGTGAAGTGGCAATATGCATATATCAACTAGGTTTCCTTGTTAGCGGAATAGTCCGACCTTCTATGCATGTTGTAAGTTGCAGTCAACTAAATTAGATTGGAATACAATGGACACATCAGAACAAATCAACGGGCGTGTTCTTAGCATCCAGTCACATGTTGTGCACGGATATGTTGGAAACAGAGCAGCAGTTCTACCGCTACAATTATTGGGATACGACGTTGACTTTATCAATTCAGTACAATTTTCCAACCATTCGGGATATAAAAATGGGTTAACAGGTCAAAGACTCACAGGTCAAGATGTACTTGATCTTAGTGTTGGATTAGAAAAAAACAGCTTGGATAATGATTACACCCACCTTTTAACCGGATACATTGGCACAGTTTCTTTTTTGTCTTGTGTAATGAGCCTAGTAGACAAATTAAAAGCAAAAAATAAAGGCCTCATGTATGTTTGCGATCCAGTGCTGGGTGATGATGGTAACTTGTATGTTCCAGAGGAATTAGTTCAAGTATACAGAGACGATTTGATTAAAAGGGCTGATGTGGTGACGCCTAATCAATTCGAGGCTGAAAAATTATCTCAAATAAAAATAAACACTCATGATGATGCCATCAAAGTGATTGAGTGGTTTCATAATAAAGGTGTGCCTTTGGTTGTTCTGACAAGCTGTTCCCTACAAGACAGACAAAACTTAACATTGATCGCATCGCGTTCAACAACAAATGAAAAGTATGAGATTGAGTTCCCAAAGATACAAGGTTTTTTCACAGGTACTGGTGACATGACGGCTGCCTTGTTATTGGCGTGGAGCAATATACATAAGGACGATTTGAAGCTTGCTATCGAAAAAGCAATTGCAGGAGTTCAATCAGTTTTGCACAACACACCATCAGGCGAGGAGTTACATTTAATACAGAGCAGAAAACTTATCCCTAACCCAAAAGTTACTCACTTTGCAAAAGCAATTAATTAAAAATCTTTTCTAAATTTTATTTTTTCTTTGGGTATAAAAGTAATACAGGGACGAAATAGCCACAATGGACAATCCAAGTGTTCCTGCAAAGACCCCAAGGGCAATGTTGGCATTGAATTGTTTCGTTTGTACTTCTGGAACGTACGCATCTTCATAAATGTCTTGAACACCCATGTATTCCATTGAGTGTGGATTAGAGTAGGTGAACTTGAGAATTGGTGAAGAGCAGTTTCCGATCACTTCCCATTTGTTGTCAACCAAGTAGTTTGCAGTCATTCTCACAGCACAGGAGTATTCGTCTGCGGGACCGTACTTCCAAGCATTATTGGCACCAAATTGTTCAACGTAGAAGAATCTATTATAAGTAGTAACTTGAATGTTTGTTTCCATCTGCTCCCTAGCTGCCTCTACATTTAGAACGGGATCAAAAGCGGAATGTAATCCAATTACAGAAACACTAGTAACAAGTCTTTGGTTGTGATGTTCACTTTCAGAATCCTGATTGTCAGGCCACGAACCAAGTTTATTGTAAAGTTTATAACTATCAACAGCATTATCATTAGAACAAGCGATCGCAACATTGTGCATCCTGCTTTCAACTTTATTAATAATATCAGTTAAAGGCTCAACATTGTTTCTCATTTCTCCAAGATACAAATTCCTCTCATAAAAGTCATTCAATAATGTGTCATTGTTGGTCAAGTAGGTTTTTAAAAGTAACTCCAAAGCAGGTATGTCAATGTAATTGTTGCATCTTCCAAGGCGATAAAAGACAGCAGGAACGAAATTACGAGTTTCTTCACGACTAGCCAACCAACCTATTAGACTTGTGACGACGATTCTTTGGTACTTTGAGGAGATCGCAGAGCAACTTGAGGCTGACCCATCTTGAGTGTAAATTTTGTTAAGGATGGATATGCTTTGTTCTGTTGGATTTTCGTTGAATTTTGTAGAGCAGTGAGTGTCGTTTTTGCATTGGTCCATCAAGGAACGTACTGCCATGTCAGTGTTGTATTGTATGCTCTCCGTGGTAGTTCTTAATGTGCCAGCTGTATTGTAGATGCCATCCAAGAATACACTATTGATTTTGAAAGTTGGTTGTGACCTTGCTTGTATCTGAAGCACTCTGTAAGCAGATAATGTTCCTTTGTTTGTGGCTATCAAAAGTTAGAATTGATTAAAAAGTATAAACTAACCATAAATAGAAAGCTCCTTTTGATCTCCGAAAGTGGTCATTAAGCGGATGAGGTCATAAGCACTGTTTTCGATGGACATGTGTGCGACGACATTTCCTACTTGTTTGATGCAATCTGCATATTCGTTGTGTGAAATGGTTCTACCTAATTCACTTCCAACACTTTCAGCTTGAGTAATTTCGCATGAAAGTCTATCCGAACGTCCTGTTCCTCTGTTGTCCACTAGATAATAATGATGTGTGTTGCTTGTTAGCGAGTATAATTTATGTACAAGTGACTCTATTTCCTCTTTCTCGTCACCTGTTGATAATCCATTTACCAACCATAGTTGCTTTGGTGCCTGTGGCGACAACGAGCTGCTAACTCTCTTTAAGAATAGTTGTATGTATTTTGAAGAAGGGTCGCTGTGATTGAGAGGTACTTGAAAAGAAGCACATTCAACGTTCATGTAGAGGTCGGTTCCATTGTTCTTGAATGCACTATTTACAATCTGCTCGTTAGTATATAGAGGGCACCTGTACCACTGTGTTTGTGCGAGACATTGGTACGCTGAAATCAACAACACTAGCAACAATACTTGTGATGTAAGCATGTAACCAGTTGACATGGATGCGATTACAACCAAAACAATCACAATATGTCACAAACTCCTCCCAGAGGCATGAGTTGCAGCCTCGTACAAATAAATATACATTAAACAAATAAATTCTCGATACTATATTTATTATACAGAAAATGGTTAAAAGTGATTGTTTAGATCGATGTCATATATGGCGTACTCATCTCCTACTCTTCTCTTCTTGCTGTCCTCCTTCGGCTTTTGTGAAAAATCAGTTGGTGCGTGGAATGTAAATGTTCTTTGGGCACCACCCCCCATGACATTTTGTTGTAATTGTTGTTGAAGCAGTTGAATACTTATTTGTTGCTGAAGCAATTGCTGCTGTTGTAATGTTTGTGGAGAAGGCGAAGGTGGTGCGTTCGGGAACAAACCGTTGGCATCCGTTCCATTCATCAACGAGTCAACCAGGCTACTCTGTGGAAATTTAAAATTGGATGACGGACGTGCTTCTTCCCTGTTGCCGGCTACATTGTTACTACTATTTGGGTAAACATTGACGCTCGATGCTAATTTTTGTAATTGTTGCAGCCTGTTCTGCTCTTGGATCATGATCTGTTGGCACTGGTCGAATTGTTGTTTTTGTTGAGCTTGCTTAGCATGCAGTAATTGAAGCTGTTGCATTAACAACGTGTCGTCAAGGCCACTGTTGCTCATTTGTATTTGTTGTTGGAATTGTTGAATTTGTTGTTGCTGTAACAATAATTGTTGCTGTTGCTGTTGTTGTTGGATCATTTGTTGCCTTAATTGTTGTTGTAATTGTTTTTGCAGTTGCAGCTGCTGTTGGTTATAAAAGTTACTTTGAGTGGAGATTTCATTGTTGACTGGTAATTGGGTCTGTTGAGGCAATTGAACGACGTGAGGTTGTTGTGGAACGTTCAAGTTGAAAATGTGACTTACGTCGACCTCCTTTACGTCATAGTCTAATTGTAAAACCTGAGGAGGTGAGAAATGATGATGACGGAATGAAGCGAGCTTACGTTAGGAGAGAACAAGTCGGCGTGTATTTTCTGAAGCGGTCCTTCATCATCGCGACCCCATCCATTTTGAGAAACCATAGAGAAGTCCGTCTGACGTGGGTATATTCTAAATTGGTAGCAGTGTGATGGAGGCCTCGTCTCGTTAACTTTGTCTAGTACAGTCCTCCACTTTTTCTCCAGGTGCTTCACAACGTACGAAATGGGCTTAGTGTTCTTCACTTTGACTCTATATTATTGTTTTAAATCGAGAGTAAATCGGAGTGGCTTACTGTAAATAGGGATTGAAACCCATGTATTCTATGGCTTTGAAAAGCCCCTCGGTCTTTGGGAATAATTGGACAGTAAGCTTAATAATACTCCCCTGTTGTGGAGAAGGAGAAGGCGAAGGAGAGAAATCACTAACCGGCTGAAGAAGAGAGTTCGAAATTATATCATTATTAAATAACCCGCTTAAAAACAATTAACATTATGAGGTGAAACTCAATTATACCTTTGAGCCCATAGTTTGGGTTCATTTCTTTCAATATCGCCGGAGCTCCAGATGGCATCTGGTGGGATTCTGAAGGGGTATTGGTCACTCGTTTTTGTTGGGGTTGCTGAGGGTTAGGACCTGCTTTGTGCCGTGAAGGCTTGTTGTGGGCGGTTTGAAGTTAATTTCAATGGTTGACCAAAGTAAGCCAATCAGTAGGCTGTAGAGGGCTAAAATTGCAATCGGTGAAATATCCGCCTCACTAAATAGTCCAAATATCTTCTAGGGGTTAATTGTTCGACATGTGGAGAAAAATTCGGAAATTTATATATTTGAATAGAACCTCTATTTCAGATTTTGAGTTAAGTCAACGACTCGCTACAAAATAAGGCATTATAAATAAATGAGGTTTCCGAGGCTCGGAAAATGTCGAAAAATGGGATTATATACAGAATATGATAAATGGATAGCCGAAGCATGTTTTACTACCAAGCATAGCGGTCTACGGGCAAGCCATGCAGAGAAAGTAATTTTGATTCAGTCTCTATATATAAAGCTAGTTCCACACCAGACATTCGAAGTTGCGAGTAGCATCAAAGATTATATAAATGATGACAACCTTTGATCCTAAATATCACGGTGCAGTGCAAACTGTTTGAGAAAGCCTCCTTCACCAAAATCCACACCTACAACAACACCTACCCCAACAATAAGTTAATAACTCCTACACCTACCATAGCTAACTAATAAATAACACCTTTTAACCTATTCAACATTTACAAAATATAATATCAAGTCCAATAACATTCTGTGCATCACCACAGAATAGCATATGTCTCCATGTATACCAACCAAAGATTACAGCTTGTTGGAGTAGAGGTTTCTCCAGCTAGTGTAACGATTACCATAGACGTCGATTTAACTTCTTAATTATAAATTTGTTTTTGTGTTCGCACTTAGGAGTTTATCTATTCCTTAGTGTGAATTATGTATAGTCTTATAGAGGCAATCTCAGGCATTTGGTGGAGTAAACAGAACTTGATGTGGTGCATATTTCATATAAAAACGACCAAGATATTAATAGTTCATCGGATATTACTAGTTTTCATAAATAGCATGCTGAAAATCCATAGAAGTATATTCTATTATTACCCAAAACCCTTTGTCTTTATTAAAACACAGATGCCAGTTGTCACTACAAACATTTTAAAATGAGGAGGCATTCAAGTCCTTTTTCTAATTGGAATGCTGATGAGTCGATGAGGTCATGTACCAGCTCTTATACATTAACACGGAAAAGCACACTATTGACGGCGCCAGTATGGATTTATGAAAACGATCCGGATTATAACATTTCAGCTGGAATAACACAATCTAGAGGGTCCACACCAACACACTCAAATAGAATACAGATGAATCTACCAGAGATTAATCTAAAGTCTGGTTTGAGAGAACCCATTATACCAGAGCAGTTCACGCCTGATACAATAGATCCAACAGAGCTTGATACATTACCTATCGAAGTTAGGATATCAAAGTTTACTAGGTTTAGGATAAAGCAAATCAACATTAACAAAGGAGACCACAAAATGTTCGAAGTACACGATCAAAACTACAAGTTAGTGTATAAAATTATGCTCTTCTCCAATCCGGCAATGATCCACGTACTTGATGAAGATGGCAGCACTTACATGGTCATTAAGCAAAAGTTACTTTGTCTCCATCCAGAGTTTTCGATAAAGCTGTTAGGTTCGAAATACTCTAGATGTACGCAGAGGTACAAGTTGAACACAAAGAAATTCAATTACTCCAAAATTGACGGTGGTTGTTTGAAAATGGTAGGGGACTTTGGAAATCATTTTGAGATTCATGACGGTACCAGTAAAACTGTTGCTAAACTATGGGACATGCATGATTGTTTCAAACTAGACTTGAAAGGTTTTGTCTCCGAACTCCCCCACGTTATTGCACTGTGCTCAATAATGTTGTTCCAAAAGCATACTGGAATTTTTCGAGGTAAACATATAGGCATCAGCAAGCACGCTAAACAATTGTTACATCTAAAATAAAATTGGGCTTCTTGTTATTTTGTGCCAAAAGATATTGTAAACAACTGTAGGAAAATGTCGAACTTACTAACACCTAATACATCATTCAGCCATTATAGCAGTGGTACCGGCGATTTATCCGTACAAGCGCACGAGTTGGATGAGGAATTAGAGAAACTGAAATCCATGCATTTCGAAGAAAGTGAATGTGAGGAGCATGACTATCACATTCACAGTCAAAGCAGCCCTCGTCCAGTTGAAGAAAGCAGAATTCACATCAAACCAGATAAAAACGATTTGCTAAAAGAAGAAGACGCTTTACGAGATTTGGAAGATCCCAATGATGATTTATCAACCAATTCATCTGACGCAGAAGACTACGAACACCATGATTCTCCAGTAGAAGTAGAGCCTTCACATGGATCTTCTGCAAGTGATGATGTGGGTGATAAATATGGAAGAAAAGCCTTTTTGGCAAAATGCGAGGAATTTGACCACTTCATGTTTCCTGTTAACAACGTTATAGACAAGCTAGATAGGACTGAGCTTAATTTATCGCACAATGGTATGGGCGACAAGGGCATTACCGCACTTGCAGAAGCTCTAAAACATAATTCAAGAATAAAAAAACTTATTCTACATGACAACGCCGTTACACCAGAAGGAATAGAATCGCTTGTGGAAGGTTTACGCCGAAATAAGAGTTTAGAGCACCTTGACCTTAGCAACAACAATTTGGGCATCAAGAGTATGAAGAAGCAGTTTGGTCCCCTCATCAGCGATATGCTCGAGGCGACATCTACTCTAAAGACATTGAGTTTGAAGGGAAACAAAATTGGAGATGCCGACATGAAACACATTAGCGAGGCACTTTCAGAGAATTTCAACCTCATTGATTTGGATTTGAGTTATTGCGAGTTGGGTGTCAAGAGCGGAGAAATGATAGGATCCATGCTGTCGACAAATGTTGACTTGAAGAGATTGAATCTTGAATGGAATGTCCTGTGCAATCAAGGTACTAAACAACTATTAACCGGTCTAAAGAACAATAACGTTCTTAAACATATTAATCTGGCCTGGAACGGCTTATCTGACCAAGCCGCTAAAGAGATTGGTGCTGTTTTGTTCAGTAATACTTCACTCGAGGTTGTGAATCTAGGTCACAATCGTATTACTCATGAAGGAGCAAAACTTCTCGCGAGTGGAATCAAGGAGAACTCTGCTCTTAAAGTATTCAATATTTCTGCTAATCCAATTGAAAAAGAGGGCATACAGCTCATTATAAATGCCATCGTCGATAACCAATGCTTGACCGAACTTTACATGCTTGATTGTTGTAACACCGACATGCATGCAATGTTTGAGCTGAATGAACTTTTAGCAAAGATTATGAAAAACAAACGCAACCTAAAAATTATACAAATTGGAAGTTCAAAGGGTTAATAAACATTATTTTTATTGAGGAAGCTGTGAGAAATCGGTACTCTTTCTGCGAGCTCTTACAATTGATATGATTATACACACTGTCATAACTATAAAAGAAGCTCCAAGAACACCTAATGGAATAATAAAATATAACTTTTCATACTTATTGTAGGATGATTGGAAACCATAGCTTAAATCAAAAAGAATTGGGTGTGCTTTTGAATTTAAAACCCCAATGTACGCATTCCCTGAACTGTAGTTCGAATGGATATTAATCCATGTGCCCAAGTCAACAGTTTGGTTGGAATTATCTACACATTGGACAACATCATAAGTATGATGAGATGGAATGTTGCTTCTGCTAACAAATACACAAACCCTGTCCCTAATATTATTTAACGACACTGGTGAGTGAGAAATGTACGTTGGCACAAAAGTCGTGTTTTGAGGCTTGTAGGATAACTTGATGTCAATTCTTGTTCTGGGTTCAACGAGTTCATCTGCTCTTATAAAATACCATTGTTGTGGTTCCAAAGGCTGCTCAAACAGTGTATCGGTGTCTTCATAAATTTTTATTTCGCACAAATGACCAGTGCGGTCATGATTACACTGGCATCTACCATCTACACACGTTCCATTGCCATTACAATTTTTTAACAAGTGCATACAGGCTAGTTGAGAAATTTCGCAAGGTAAGATGTATTGACCAGACGGTTTGTCAAACAAGTGTTTTCTAAATTCAGCGGGTATCAAATCAGAATACAACAAAGAAGATTTTTCTCCCGGAAGACACAATGGCTTTTCGTTCACAATTCTAGACAACATGTCAATGGTGTTACTGGGTTGAGCCTGAGGACCATAATGGCCGGAGCCATGAAGAGTCACTAATGTAATGTTATCAACAACTTGTTCATATCCCGCAACTAATTTACTTTCGGACGAAAACCACAAGTTCCTTGGAGACTTTTGAAAACTATCGGCTAATTCTTCCATGCCAAGCAACATTTGATCGTAACCCACTATGCCATCCTGCAAATCGAAATTACCAGCAAACAGAACAATTCGCATGTGGTTGGCCAAGGAAGGTATCATGCCCTTAACATTAATAAGAATGTCATCCTGCATGTGATCATAAATCACAGGATTGCAGGTGATATAAGTACCTTTCGGTCTAGTTGTGTGGACATTACTAAAAAAAGAATTTTGATTAATAAATCTTTCAAGAGTAGTTTTGTTGTTGGATGGAATATAAGATCGGATATCATAAATATTAACAGCACCAGAACTAACCAACAAAAAATTTCTCATCGTTTCACAAGGACTTGCTCTTTCTCTTGTTCTTCCTGACTGCATGTGACGGATGCATTGTTGTCTAAGGGCATCTTCTTGTTGTAATTGGGAATAAGAGAGTAGTCCGCTCCAATAGGCTTGTTCCGGTCTAATGTTACGCTGTACAAGAGGATCTATGAGGCCGTCGCCTATAATCAAGGCTTTGGGAACCATTACAACATTTCCGGGAGTCTTTTGTTTGTCAATGATTTTTTGTGCTAGGTTGGGAATGTATTTTCCTGCATAACTCTCTCCAGATATGTAGAATGGATTCTTGGCATATTCTGGATGTAACTTGAAGAATTTGTTCAGTAATTGGTACAGATCGTCGGAAGCTTCTTTTTGGTTTACCTAAAATTTAGCAAATAAAGTAAAGTTATACTAACCGCATAGCTACGCTCATTGTCAACTGTTGATAGACCAACACCAATGGGATTGTCTACAAATAGCAAATGTGCTACTTTAGTCCAACCATATTGATTCTCATGCATGGAGCCATCATTTCCCACATAATAAGGGCTAATACGTTCAACAAATGCACCCAAAAGACTTGAGCAACGGGGACCTCCATTCAGCCATAGAACAATTGGTGTGTTCTGGTCTTTTTCTTTTATTGTTGTTTCAAAAAACATATAGAACATGGAACCCGACCTCCCCTCATTTAATATTGGTATATTACCGGCATATACCGTATTGTTTAGCGATCCAATGCCAGGAAGAAATGTCACCCTATCATTATTGACCTGTTGCGCACTACATAACAATAATATACTTGTAAGGATGAAGCCTACTGTCACAAGTTGCATGCCTATTGTTTTTTTTTTGAGTTTATGAAACAAAATAAGAATTTGTAACACTCATACACAACTGGTGGATTCATACCTAGACGTTAATCCATGATGATTGTGCACAAGGATCACTCATATAATAATGATTTTCTTCTAATCTCCTTGTCCTAAATGCGCATATCCAGAGGTAATGTGCTAATCTCCGACGATCAAACGGAATTAGTTGACCGGAAAATACATACATACTCCCATGAGTCAAAGTAAAGCTTTTTGGCTAGAGGAGGCGATTAGAGATGCAGTAGATTTGTTCTACACTCGCAAAGATTTGCTAACCAAATGGCTAACAGTTGGAACAAACCGTATTAAAATCATCGCCGCAGTGATGATTCTCGTTGGAGGATACACTGCCTGTAAAAAATACTTGTCCCCCAAAAAGAAGAGGGATAGCGAAAAAACACCGGAAGAGAAAGCAGCCATTAGTGCACAAAAACAAAGAACCTCTTTAGATAAAGTATTTTTCAAAAAGTTCTCAATGGTCATGAACGTTGCCCTGCCCACATATTTGAGCAAGGAGGGTTTCATCATGGCAGCTCTAACCACATTCACCGTCCTCCAATCACTCGTCACCAATGTCAGTAATTCAGTCCAGGGAGATTTGATGTTGCATCTCGTGGACCGCAATCCAGGCAAATACATGGAAACGCTTCTCAAACTAGTGGGGGTCTTATCATGCAACGCAATCATCACACCCCTCATCAACTACGGCATGGAAATGCTTTCGCTCAAGATGAGAAGAAACTTGACCCTAGACATTCACAAAAAGTACTATGCTCACATGATGTACTATAGAGTTCAAAATCTAGACAAGCGCATCAACAATCCCGATCAACTCATCACTCAAGACGTAGAAGTGCTCTGCAAACAAGTAGCCAATCTATTCGTCGACTTTTTGGCGCCCATCACCGACGTTTGTTTGTATTCCTATCAAATGTACCACTTGATCGGCAGCGGAGGTCCATTAAGCATCGTCACGTACTTGATCGTCGCATTCGCATTCATCAAGGCGGTCACTCCCAACTTTACAAAGATGAGCAGCGAGGTACAAAACTTGGAAGGAAAGTTCAGAGGCATACACGCACGCACTCGCATCAATGCGGAAAGCATCGCATTCTACGGAGGAGATAAGAAGGAAAGAACGATTATCGAAAAATACTTTGATGACTTGGTCAAGTACAGCGATTTTGTGATCAACAAGAATTTCGTATTCGGAGTGGTCAACGATTACTTTACAAAATATTGTCCACATACCATCATCTTGCTGATTGGAGCAGCACCTGTTTTCTTCGGTAGATTACGTTTGTTGGAGAGCGGTCAACTCATGGGCCAACTACGTTACTTGGTGAGCGTCGCCAGTTACGAATTCTTCGCGCTCGGAAAATTGATCGAATTGTTCCGCAAATTACTAAAAATATCCGGCTACACCAACCGAGTACATTCCTTATTCGAAGTGATGACCGATCTCGAATCGCGAATCAGCGACAAGAAATATAAAGGAGAGATGAAGGATTCGGATGTGATTCGATTCCAAGATGTCAGCATTTACACTCCTGCAGAAGTGCTTTTGGCCAAGAAATTGAGATTCACCGTGCAGAGAGGAAAGAACACGGTGATCACCGGACCCAACGGTTGCGGCAAGTCCAGTTTGTTCAGGGTGTTGGGTGGACTGTGGCCTCTGCACGAGGGAGTGATCAGTAAACCAGGTGCCACCGATGCAGGACTGTTCAAAGATATTTTCTACTTGCCACAAAAGCCATATAACGTGATTGGTAGTTTGAGGGATCAAATCATTTATCCAGATCGTAAATTGATGGGCAAGACCGATTCTGATTTGAAGAAATTATTGGAAATGTTCAAGATTGGATATTTGAGCAGTAGACATGTTGATGGATTTGATGGAAGACAGGATTGGGATAATTTGAGCAGAGGAGAACAACAGAGATTGGCGATGGTTCGTTTGTTCTATCATCAACCCCGCTATGCTATTTTGGACGAATGTACTTCGACTATTAATAGAGATGCGGAGACTGATTTGTACAAGTATTGTAAGGAGTTCGGAATTACTTGCATCACAATCAGTCATCGACCTGCTTTGGATCAGTTCCATGATTATCGTTTGGTGTTTGACGGAGAGGGTGGTTGGAAATACGAACAGATTGACCAGGAGACCAATAACCATGAGGGTGGAAAGTTGGGAAGAGTGATTAGTGCTTTTGATTTGAGCATGGAAGATCAAGACGAAGATGAATAAACTTTTACATTTTTTTATTTGCTTTTTGTTGTTGCTGTGGATTGGGTTGTTGTTGACCTGGGTTGGGAATTTGTTGCATGGGGTAGGCTGATGTTCCTCTTCCTAACATGTTGTAAGGGACCTGAACGTTCGACCTTGCGTTGTAGAATCCTTGGTATTGTGTTGCAGGTAATGTGGGCATCCTTGGCATTTGTAGTGGATATTGTTGTTGCTGTTGAAACATTTGCATGTTTGGGTTCATGGGTTGTCCATTACCAGGTACACCTCTGTTCTGCATTGGGTTTGGTACGAAAGTAGATGGTTGTTGATTGGTGCTCATTCTGAGTGCGGTGTTTTGGATGAATGGTGGTCTTTGAGGGTTGACTCCTGGTTGGAAAGTAGGTTGTGGTGTGGGTTGTGGTGTGTTTGTTTGTGGTCCGCCCGTCAAGTCTATTAAATTGCTTTGTTGTATGCTCTGGAACTGATGCGCCGCGCCGTTTGCATCTAAAATGATGTTAATAAAAATGTGTTTTGGACTTACTTGTAGGAGTGCTTGTTTTCATCCTTCTTGGGACTGGATTGTTGTTGGCAGGCATGTTTGCAAATTGATTACCAGTGATAGGTCTGGCGACACCAGCGGGAGGAACCGTTTGGTTGCCCATCATGACAGTTGTTGGTGTCAAAGTACTTGGACTTGGTGTATTCCGGAATGGACTTTGTGGTCTGCCGTTCAGGTTGCCGTTGTTGTTGACATTGTTTTGTTTTGGACTTATTGTGGCATTACCAGTTATTGGTTGCTGAACACGCGCCTGATCAATGTCTTGAGTTGTTGATGGTCTTCTAATAGCTTGCTTTAACGGACCAGCTTGTGGTGCGGTTGATGGATTGGCCTCTTGCTTCGTGTGTTGTTGATTGTTATAGAAGGCTGGTGTGAATTGATCCAATGATTGTCCAGTAACACTCTTTATGTTTGCCTTTGGAGGTATGTAATGCGACCTTGGCTTTGATTTTCTGACCTAAAGGATTAACATTGATGGATAATGGAGACAAACCTTTTTGATGCCCTCTGGACCTTGCTCAGCTTTTGGTATGATTTTGGCTCCAGTGAATAAAGAAGGTAATAAATCATTAGTTCTATTACGCATTTGTTTTAATTCATTATCCTCGCTAATGTAATGCTGTGGTATGAGCGACTCAGATTTTTGTTTAAACTGATTGGCCAACTTCTCATAATCATCTTGAATGATTGAGCAGCGGTCATTGTGCCTCAGTAGAAGTTTCCGTAGCCTTGAAATTAAACATTCAAATGAACAGTTGATCTTACTGTGCAGATTCTATTCTACCTTCTTTGTCAACTATTTTTAATTGTTCCATTTCTCTATTCGCGGAAGTTTGGTCCGACATTACTTTCTCGTCGTTGGTATATACACTTAACATGTTTGGGACTGTTATTAGTTAAAAAGAGCAGAATGTTATTGGATCATACTCCACTCTGGCGCGTGCCCTTCCCAATCAACAGCAAGCGGGTGTAGTGTTATCATTTTCGTTTCCTCCTTCATTTCTTCTTCTAATTTGTTGAACTGTGCGACGAGTAAGCGGTATTTATCTAAAATAACCTCCCAGTTTTCTTTCATATCAAAGTGCGCGACTGTATCCTTAATGTCTTTGGCCCTTCTTTCCACTTCATCATATCCTATTATTTCATCGCCTGCTTGCATTCTTTTTCATACACTTACAAAAGCAAAAAGAGTTCGCGGAAGTTTGTGAGGGTCATTAACAAACACAAAAGTTAATCTCTATATTTGTGCAAATTTATATTCTCGTTCTACTACTGACCATGCTCTTCTTATGAAAAGAACATACTATAAAGCCATATACGACTGAATTCGAAGGTGATTGTCAGTTTACAATAAATGCAGCCCTTGGCAAACTGTGGATACTCCTCGAAGCCCTTAAATGAGACGTTTTGTGTTTGGGTAATGCAGACAGTTGTTGGGGGTGTCGATGTGTTCTCTGTGTCCACAGTTGCTCCGGGTATTATCTTCATGATTTACCTTCTTTATAAACTTAGGTTATCAATAAAAATTTTGAAGAACACCACCAGTTTGATGATACCAACTATTTATACTTTTGTGTGGTTAGTGTGTGTGTTGAATCTAATGTTCACACTAATAACTATCATCGTCGCGACATCAACATATCACAGTCACTTGAACAGAAACCCATGCGGAAACGGAACAATGTTATACAATGGAACATGTTCGCATTACTTTACAGACAACACAACTGTTATTGATTGGACGCTAGAAAAAGGCAGAGATAAATTCAACTTGGAACTATTTATACGCATTACGCAGGGTCTTTTGGGCTTTCTCATCGAATTTATTGAACTAAGTGTAGTGGTGTTCATGCTACACCACGGGACAACATTAAGTAAATCAAAAGTGCTGACTCGAACTGTTTTAATCAGTGGGATCATCGCTGCTATTGATAATGCCCTGAGCATGACTACATTACTTTTATTTCAAATCGACATGGACATTACAATTTCAGGTGAAACCACAACCATGATGACAATCCCTCAAAAAGAAGGTGCAGTATACGAATTCACATCAAGTTCTGTATATGTGTTGCTATACCTAATCATCATGTTACTTCCATTCACAAGATTAAGGGATAGAGTTCCGGAGCGCAAATCATTTTACATTTATGTTGCTTTCTTATGCCTTGTGGATTCAATACAATTGGTTGGTTGTGTTTTAATCTTGTGTTGTATTCCCACTGGCATTTGTTTTGTATCAATGTCTAGGTTCATCTATTTTGCGGTATGTCGAAACAAATCATTCAACATCTCACACACTGTCAATTATAGTTTTATGCTCCTATGCTATATGGGTGCTTCCTAGGGCCTGTGCTTAGTAAGAGTTTTTATGATCAAGTTACAATGGAATTATATCAAGAGGAGGAAGAGGAGACAAGATGATCAGCAAATGATTTTCTATTGAACTTACATCAAGATAAGTAAAGGTTGGTTGTGAGACTAGAAAGTGATGGAGGAAAGAGCGATAGAACTGTGCTCAAATTTTAAAAAAAGTTTTTTATGATTTGTATTACCAAAATTAAAAGTTCTTCATTATACCAAAGTTAGGTTGCTTTTCCCTTCTTGCATTTATCAAAATTGAATCCATTGACCGTAAATGCTACAATTATGTAAAACTTTGTTCGTTTTTGAAATAAATGAACAATTTTTTATGGTCCCTTCATCAAGTGTGCCTTCCGGTTCATTATACTTCCTTCTTTCGAATTCGAGCAGTTTATGAAGCAAATGATCCTGGGGATCTTGCGGACGGTTGATGGTTGAGTAATTTGAGTTGCCTGTTCAGGCTATAGTGACGTCAGCATCAGATTGTAATGGCTCCGTTCTTGTTCCCATTCGCCGTTTTGGAACTTTCATCAAAATAGTTTCCAAAACCGATTCTCAAAAAAACGTGTTACCACCTCAGCCACAACAATGGATATATCAACGCCGAATTCCCTGTCCATGGATCCATTCTCGAAGACACTACAGGGCCAATCCCCCGCAACTGGTAAGTTTTTTTAAAAATTTTTAGAGACTTGACTGTTATTAGCTTTCGAGTTTGACTTTGAACTCTTTAACAATGATGACGACATACTGTCCTCCCTTACCACATACAATAAATCACAACAACAGGTTAAGGAGGAGAGTGAGTTTGCATGTTTAACTGACTTAGCAAGTTCATCCCTCCCCGACTCACCTGAGTCATGGATAAGCAATTCGTCCAACTCGGACGATGATTGCGAAGTGGAAATCTGCGAGATAACACCCGCTCCACTCAAACAACAAAAAAAGAGGGACAATGTCGTCCCAACAAGGCAGGGCTTTAAGCCAGCCACAATGGATCCCTACCTCGGTGCACAAACAATGATGATGCCCAATATGATGTTGCCACAAACAATGATGATGACACCACAGCAATTAATGTTCCTACAGCAAGGTTTCCCACCATTGACCCCATTGATACAGCACCCAATGTTCGTGCCAGTACCAACCCCCACACCAACCAAGCAACCAGTAACAACAACAGCGACAGCTCAAAAAACATCACATGCTGCAACAAACAACAAGCGCGCACCAGCTCCAAAGGCAGCCGCCACACCTTCACCTCCTCCACCAGCTCCAAAGGCAGCAACTAAGAAGAGAAGGAATTCCTCCCCGCCTTCCGAGGAACAGGAACAACCACAAGAAGATGACAATTCATCTCCAGTCTCCTCCCCTAGTTCTTCACCAACACCTGACTCCAACAAACCCACCAAGGATAAGGATTTTAAGAGACAAAGACGCTTGATTAAGAATAGAGAGAGCGCTCAAGCATCAAGAGAGAGAAAGAAGATTTATGTCCAAGGATTAGAAAAGAAGGTGGACGATCTGTCCATGACCAACACAGTTTTGACGAATAAGGTATTATCACTAGAGGAGGAAAACATACTTTTGAGAGAGAGACTACTAAGCATGGGTTGCGGAGACGCATCAGTCGCTGGAGATGTTACTTTGATGAATAGAGCGGATCAGGATGCATGTGCAGAACCTACTCTTAAGAAGAGAAGAACCAAGATTCCCGTTCCAGCGAATCAAGCACCCATCATACCCTCAGCACCAGTCATGGCAAATAATTCCACATCAGAACAACAAAATCCATTCACTAATGGTTTCTGGAACGCATTTGCAAGCTTCTCGCCTCCTCAACAATCACAGTCTGGCGCTACATGGACCGGATCTAGTCGCAAGCGTGTGGTACTGTTCGTCATGTTGTTCTGCGTCGCTGTGTTCGTCATGTATCCTAAACAAGTTGGAGAAGACACATCAGCATCCGAAATGGACGACGATAATGACATTCAAAGCTATCGCATCTCAAGAACACTCAAGGAGTTTAAAAACGAAGAAAACAAATTCGAAGGTGTGAAGATGATCATGGAAGAGTTTTTGAGATTAAACGAAACATGCGAGGGATCCATGACCCAAGATGATCTAATGAACGTTGACATTGTACCAGAAGGAATCGTCGACAAGGTCACATTCTCCTTCGACAAGAATGGAAAGGACATTGTGTTGAGGATTCCAGTCGGAAGCAAGAATGTCGAAAAAGTGATTGAAAGTGATGCCTTGAATAAGTTCTTGGCTGTCGCAGGTGATGTAAAAATCAAAAAGGAACCTGGTCTGGATGCCGTTGTTGGCACTTCAAAAGAGAGCAACTCTTATACGCGAGAGATGGAGAGGCTTTCTGAGAAGATGCTTTTTGAGGTCTGCAAGGCTATTGGTGTGACAAAAGAATAAAGACTTGTAAAATTATTTTGTAAATGGTGTCAGAAAATTTCATCATGCAAGAGTTCCTTGATGTTGTGTACCGCTCAAATAAGATGTAAATAAAAAAGATTGATTTCAATACATTCGTGTTTTACCGTAACTAATGAGCGTAATACAAGAGCTTCTAAATGTCACACAGTAGTGTTAGAGGACAACAACATAAAGTGTCGGGACAATTCATTGTCATTGTTGTACATTTTAGTAAAGTCAGTTACAACACCTGTTAAACACGTTTCTTCGTTCTATTCTTGGTTTACCTACAAAAATGAACAAACTAACAACATGTATGCTGGTCATCATAACTTGCTTGGCTATAACTGCCACTTCATTCAACTCTTTCGGCACAAGTAATTTGTTCTCAAAAATAATGAATGAGGTAACAGGATTGATTTATTAAAGATCTAATCATTTTAGCCCGAGAGGACCACACTTGACGATGCAAACTGTACTCTACAATCTATCGACGAAGCTAATGCGCTTGTTGTCTACCCACTTCTACAACGTTTAGTTGTAAGTTTCAATTTTCGCGTACACATTAAATCCAATGTAGCGCACAGACTTTTTTAAAATATTCAAAGTGGATTTGCAAGGAGAATGCCCTTTTTGGGTGATGCAAAAAGTATGTACAGGACAGGGATCATGTGGAGTTTGTGAATGCGACGACGATGACGTAAACAACTGGATCAATTCATTCATGATTACTAACCTCTAAGATACCGGTATCATGGAAGCAAACAAAAGTCACTCCAGTAAATACCTTTCTAGGAATGCAATCAAAAAACAAATGGACGGACAAGGATGTAGATTGTTGGACAAAGGTTCCAGATTCTCGTAAGTTGTGAAATACAAATTCCTCATTTACACTCATGACAGACTCCATGACTTATGTAAACTTACTTTTGAATCCAGAAACAAGAACAGGATATTCCGGAGAAGAAGCATCACGTATCTGGAGAGCCATCTACGAAGAAAATTGTTTCAAGAGCGGTAAACTTGACGACATGTGCTTAGAGGAAAGAGTTTTCTATAGATTACTTTCTGGCATCCATGCCTCCATAACAATGAAGATCGCAACCTACTACCACCTAAAGAACGGAACAAATGCAACGACAGCAGGTTATGACGCCTTTGAGCCAAACTTTCAAATGTACCATTATGCTTTGGAAAAGTTTCCCGATCGTGTCAAGAATTTATACTTTATTTATACTTTTACTTTAAGAGCTCTACAGAAGGCTGGTACATTTTTTGAAAATTATGATTATGCCACAGGAAACAAAACGGAAGATGTTTACACACAAAAGTTGGTCAAGAAGCTTTTAAGAGATCACAGCAGTCATTTGTGCGATAACGTATTTGACGAAAAACTTTTATTCCAGTCACCTGATAAAGTTGCATTGTTGGATCAAATGAAAAGTCATTTCCGAAACATTAGTTCCATCATGGACTGTGTGGCATGTGAAAAATGTAAAATGTGGGCAAAGATCGAGATCCTGGGTCTGGCGACAGCTCTCAAGATTGTTTTGGCCGATGAAAATGAACTCCCGGGAATACTTGGTGGCATACAAAGAAATGAAGTCATTGCTCTCATCAACTCATTCAAGCAACATGCTCAAAGCATTTCTGATTTGCAAGTGTTTAGAGATTTAAGGTGGAAGCAAGAAATATCTCCCTACATTTCGTATCTTGTGACTGGTGTGATGGCTCTTGTGATTGGAAGATTGTTGTGGCATCTGTTGAGGGATCAACTGAACAAATAAACATTCAAATTTGTAATCATAATTGGTTGACTAAACATTAAAAATGGGTGGACACGGACCTCGCATGCCTATTATGAAGGTATGTAGTTGTTATGACTACGAATTTCTTATCATTGTAGGACGTATGGGTACCAACTGGTGGTCCATACGGAAACGCAAAAAACTCTAGAAGAAACTTCTTTATTGCTTTCGGACTTTGTCTTGCATCATTCTACCCCGTATTTTTGTATGGAGAAAGAAGGACGGTATGTTAGCAACGTACAAATTCAGATTTAACATTCTGTGTAGGTTTATAACGATACTTTAATTCAAAAGAGTTTAGAAAGAGATCATTATCCATACAAGCATTAAATAAACAAAATGATTTGGGATGATAATGTATAGTAAACAATGTTTATATTGATGTTGGTACATTTTTTTATGCTGTTCTCAAAATGATGTGAATTCCTGAATCTGATTTTACAGGGCCGCTAATGTCTCCAACTGTGAGGGCGAATCTGTATTTGTTATGAGTTTGTTTAAATTAAAGAACATACGCAGCATCTTCAAATGATTTTTGCATTTGGCCTCTTCCAAAAGAACCAAGGTCACCTCTCTTTGAGGCACTTGAGCAATCACTGTATTTTGATGCGAGTTCACCGAACTTTTGTTCTTGGTCACTTGAGTCGGCAATTTCTTTTCTGTACTGATCAATCAAAGCCCTTGCCTCAGATTCACTGCGGGTAATGACTTCTTCCCTCCATGAAGAGGGTCTACGTGACCCACTGTGCTTGACCAAAAGATGTGATGCACGGACTTTTCCGTTTGATGTACCCTCTGATGCCGTTGGTACCTCCCATTGTGTGACCTGGGTGTCTTGATTATAATAATAAACAACGCCTGGGCGAGACTTGCTCTCCTTGGCCACCCATCCTTCTGGTAAGTTGTGTCGATCGGACATTTTAAAAATAAAAAAACAAATCAACCAAATAAAATTTTTAATCATCGGCAACATCATCGTTCTTGCTGTCCTTTCTGTTAATTGCTTGTGGCGTTACCGCTCTGTTGACGCCCACACGTTGTCTCAATTTGCGGTCTTTCTCAACATTCTTTTGTTTCACTTCGGCAATGTCCTTGTTCAATACTTTACCCAAAACGTAAGCCTTCTTCTCATCTCTGACAGATTGTTTCTTCTCAGCAGTTTCCGAGGCTTCCTTCCTCTTTTCTCTTCTTTCCATCTTCAACTTCTTCTTCTCTTCTTTGCTGAGTTCTCCAGCAGGTGTTGTTGACTGTAGGGCATTTTCTAATGCAGTGTCAAGGTACTCTATTTGTGAAGGGTCTACTTGTGGATCTACCGAAATGTTAGTTGGTGTTGCAAGAGATCCCATTGTTGGTGTCATGGGACGAACTTCAGTCTTGGAACTTATATCGGCAAGATCATGAATTGTGATTCTGAAGACACTTGTTGTATTAAATTTACTTGTTTTGAATTCAATGTCATAGGTGCCAACGGCGTTTATGGGACCGCTTATGGGTTTACCATTAACACCAATAATGTCTTCGGCTGATACGCTTGCATCAAGGGCATTTGTGATGGTGCTAGCCATGTCTTGTGCAGTAAATGGTTTTTTGAGTGAACTTGAAGGACCACTTCTGTTAGGTTTTGTGCCTACTTGAACTTTTGCAGGTTTTATTTTCTTCATTAGAACTCTAATTCTCTCCGCCTTTCTTTTTTGAGCTAAATGCTCTACATCAGTGACCTAAATAAATGATTAGTGTTTCGGTGTAATGAAGACGAACCGATAGTTTTTCTGACAGTTTATCAAGGTTTTCTTTGGTAGCGTAGATTGCATATTTCCTTGGGTATAAGAAATTTCTCATATATCCTCTTTTCACCAACACAGTATCATTTTCAACAAAACCGTGCTCAGGAAAATCTCTAAGCATGATGATTTTTTCGTCCGCTACAGCTCTGTAGCATCTTGTTTGTGTTGTACTCAAGAAAAGCTGGTGGAGCGACTTTGTTTGGGTCTGTATCGTGTTCCTAACATGCAACATCTTGGTTGTCCAATTTCACACTATGATATGATAGCAAGGTTAGAACAGCGCAGACTGGACCAAAATCTGTCTTACGTTATAATGATTCTGACTCACTCTAAAATTTTTTTGAATAGTACAGAAAAATTACAGCTTTAGATTAAACAATGCAATGTTGAAGGTTGTTGTGAGTTGCGAGTGGGAGTGCACTTAAAATAAACTTGATATTATAGGCTGGAGGGAGATTAACTCACAATATTGAACACTAACACACATTTATAATTGAAATGTTAATTTATTTCAAGTCTATGGGAATCAGTATAGCCCTTGCAGGAGCAGCCTCCACTCCGACAAGCTTTAATGGAAGGCAAATCAAATAATAAATTCCTTGATGCATGCTGACATCTTTGGAATCTGGAGACGGAAGTCCCAAAACATGAGACAAACGGAGTCCTTCAATGATGGGAACATTGTTACCGAGGAGCATTTTGTGTGTTTCATGACCCTCTTGAATGTCACTCCTTTCAATTCCAGTATAATCAATTCCAACAGCTTTGATCTTTTTTTCTTTGACCAAATAATTTGCAGCAGTCTTGTCTAAATAAATAAAATCTTGCTGCCATTTCGTGGTGGCATTGAATGAAAATGAATTTTTAGTTTTCAAGAGAATGATATCCCCTTCTGAAATGGACTCCTCACCATATTTGTTGTTAAAGAAGTCATTTTTTTGGATCTTTCCGGTCTCGTTAACAGACTCCATTTCTGAGAAATCAAATACTTTACATTTACCCATCAACCTAAACGTTAAACGAGTATGTTTGCCCGACGTACTGTTTCAAGGATGTGCTTTCAATTGAGTCGCCCTCCTTCAAAAAATGGGATGGAGCGTCTACATGCGTTCCGCTATGACAGTGCATTTTTAAGCTGGTGCTTCTTTTACCATCCTTCTTGTATTCAGCCTCTGAGATGAATTTCGTGGGGTAGTTATCTTTCCAGGACATCATATCCTCGCTGATCGGCCATGAAATGTCTATGGATCTCATCAAGTTGGTCATAGCATTTAGTTCTAGGTTCTCTGCTCGCTCGGTCATTGTCGTTCTATGTATTTTACAATAATCTAAATATAAACATAATCTCAGGCATTTCACACATACTATCATTGGAAATAAGTCTTTAGCCACGGTAACTACATCAAAGTCAAGAGCAAGGTGCCTTGACACTCAAATATTGTCGATGGACAGAAAGCAGGACACGCAAAAAAGGAATTCAACAATAAAAAAGGTGTACTTGTCAAGACCAATTTTCACCCGCATTCGCCCGCATTCAACAGCTGATTGACACTAAATTAGGGTTTAGGATAATGTCAATTTAATAATGAATAGACAAAACACATTGAAGCCAATATGGGTGAAGAACACCAAGGTTAAGCAAAGTGGATTATGCGGAATTTATCCAATATAAAAGAGAACCCAAATGATATATTGTGCGTAATGCCAGAAAATATTTAGAAGGACTGGAGTTATCAAACTTAGGACGGCCAAAGCTACAAGCATTTAAAAACAATTCAACAGTGTTAGATTATTTATGGTCGCTAACAAAATCATTCCCAACAAAAACACATGATTGGTTTTGTGAGCGAATACAAGAACGATTCAACTTCAACATCTCTGAGTTCTATGTCGCCTATTTAAGAGCAAAAGTATTAAATATTGTTCGCAAACGAGCATCATGCATTGCCTTGAAAAGACAAACAAAGCGTGTTAGAGCTCTTCGTTAGCCAGGCAACTTGTTAAAAACTCTTCATATAGCTTCTCGCCTTTCTTTCCAAATGTTTCGTTTAGGTTCATTTTTGTTTTTTGAGCACTTTCAGGATTTAACTTTCTATCATTTTCAAATTTTTTAGTCCTTTCACTCCTGCTTGATACGATGGTATTATATACCTTGTTTGCAAGGTTGATATACTCCATTGCAATGTTAGAGATGATGTGCTTAATCTCTGTCTCTAAACTCCTTCAGTGTCCAACGTATGAGAGTCTTGAGATACTCTTCACGGTTCCTGGCATCCTGGCCGTTTTGAACTGTTTGTTCATTCTGTCAAGGATTGTTGCTGGGGTGAAGTTGCTCATTGTKTGTTCTTGTAACAAATGTGACATGATAAATGAGGCTACCACGCAGTCTTAGCCCGTCTTAGCCCGTTCTCGCCCGCATTTGATTGACAGACGTCATTACCATTTTTATCACAAAATCTATTTTTACGTGTCCTGCTTTCTGTCCATCGACAATAATGAATTGGAGCAATGTTCCTAAAAAATGAATCAGTTATCCATATAGGAGCAGTCACCCATCAAGGAACTTCATTTGTCTATTTTGAGTCAAAATTGGTAATTACCCATGGGACGCATCTTCTATAGGATAATATCCCACCGAATAGGGAACGGACCATAAGTTGTAATTGTCCTATGTCTCTAAAAATAAACTGTTTATTTATTTATTTGTATTTAGGTACATATAGCGGATCGACGCCTGGAAGGACAAAAATTTAGTTATTTACATCAGTTACTTATCATCGCTGTGTTGCAGCACTGAGACTTTGTGTTTCTTAGCTTCCCCATTTTGTGTTGTCCTGTATACTTCTTTATTTTGCTCGGTGTTTGTTTGCTGACTCCTGACAGCAAGTTCGCGATGGATTGTATTACTTCTTGTCCTAGTTGAGGCATTGCCCAGTCATCTGACGTGTACGTGAAAACTGATTCGCCACTTCTTTGTAGTCCCTCTCTTAAAAGATCATCGAGGCTTTCCTCTATAATGCATACCGATGGGCTAGGCTGTATGTTAACAACACGTTCTTCTCCTTCGTGTATGGAGATTTGTGCAATATTGGATTCTACTTCAGAGAGGCAGTTGCTCATGTTTGTTGTGTTGGTTTTTTATCGGTGCTAGAAGAATAATATCCGTAATTCTTATTAAGAACAGGTGAGAACGGGCAATTAAATGAGGATACTTTTTGGTCCACTTATATTTTATTTAGTAAACCGGGAATTAACCCTAAAGTTATTCTTGAAAACCACTGCTACATTTAAATTGATTGTCCGTGTTTGTCTTTAAGAATACATCCTGAACTTGATGTGGGAGCAAAAAAAATTCAATATGGTCACATTGTAGAACGGTAAAGGAGGGATAATTTTAACCCATAAAGGACAGTAAAGTTTGCATCTAATATGACGATGAAGAATATATCTATTTAGTGAAAAAGATTCAAATAACCATCTTGCGTATGTGCACTTCTATTACCTTTCATTGCCGCTATGCATTAGTACTTATATATTTGCCACAATGAACCGAGGGGATCATTGATCGTTCTTCTCCCGTTAAGTCCTCCTCAACTTCTGACAGTAGGTAATTGTGCGACCGGAGACTTTGATCCTCACCGGAGTCAATTGTTGCACAAAAACCTCCAGTAAATCGTTTTGATGAGAGTTTTATTTATTTACTGTAAATGTTTACTGTTTCAACGAAACGATTCGCACCTTCAAACAAGGATGTAGAATAACGTCCTATTGTATGGCAAATCTGAACAACAACATACTTTCAACATTTGAATAAACAAAAATATTGGTGGAGAATTGATTTATAATTTATTTAAAGCATCAGCAAGGAAGGTCTGCTATATCCGCTACTTTGCAACCGTACTTTGTATTCTATAAGCACCAAACTCTTGTGGCGTTATTTGGAATACAACAATGTTGTGCATACATTTTTCAAAATTTCAATTCTCTGGCTTGAAGGACAATCTAAGATTCATGAATCTAAGATTTCTTTTCTGGATTTTTGTTGTAATGGGAAACGAAGTTGAGTCAACCTTCATTGTCTGTAGTGATATCACACAGTAGTATAGTATCATATAGAGATACCCAACACTGCGTACTGGTGGGCAACAATCCACTTCAGTTATAGCTATGGGCAACAATCCATTATCTACACGCATTTTTTGTGGTCCGGTTTAAACTCTATGTTCTAACTACTAAAAGATTTTCATTTTCAAAACAATAAAAGAACCTCTTCTACTATTACACCCACTCTATCTCGCAAGTTTCTAAGGGGGAACCTCTATCAATTTTACATTTACGCATCCAGCCACTATCGGATGTCCACATTGCTCAAGATATACTATACAACCAGTCCATCCTGCAAGTTCTAAGGGGGAACCTCTATCAATTTTACGAGAATCAGGTCCTCAAGAATACAACCTGCTTGTGTGAAATACATTACTTTATTGATGAATTTATGAACACGACCAACTCATTTTGAAGAACACACTCTATCAAATACCTTTAAAGAACACAACCATTTAATTTATCAAACACCAGAGATTATCGTGACAGTTTGATGTTTTTAAGAACATGACGACTACCTTTAAAAGAACACAAAGAACACAACTACTTTATCAAAGACCAGAGATTATCTATTGTACTTTTTAATACAGAGCTCTTTGTTTCAATCTTCGACAGAACGAAATTGAAACGGCCATCTGGTCATTAACGTCTTAATGCTTGCATGTTAAAATACTAAAATGTACAAAATGTTTTAAAGGAAAATATCACTTTATTTTAAAGAGTATCACACTCAGTCTTCTCACATAAATCTATTAAAGTCAACAAAAGTCCACACTCATGTAAACTTATTGTATTGAAAGTACGAACAGTTTTCAACACATCATTAAATGCCCTCTCAAAAGAATAAGTAGGGGACCCAGAATTCAACAAGCCACTCAATTTTTGAATCTCATGCTCACTCAATGCTATTTTCTGACCAGCAGATTGAACCGATTCCCTCATTTTCTGTATTATACTTGATTTAATACGAACGCTGTTATCCTTCATATTTATGGAGAAACGTAGATACTCAAGATTTTCCTCTCTCTGTGGAATTAAAACAGACTTGGAATAGTTAACACTTAATCCCCATGATTCCAATTCCTCTATCAACCTTCTAACAAGGATTAATAGCTCAGCATACGTCTGTGCGACAAGCAAAAAGTCATCAAAGAACACAATGATGTTCTCACTCACATTAAAAGCAGCCTTTGATGTAATGGTTTGACACGCCATTCCTG
>JAOPGA020001547.1:0-27548 GCA_026419775.2 Acrasis kona | reverse complement strand
AATTTCACGAACTCTAACAATATCACCAGGATACTTTTCATAATATAATAGGTTCCTTTTTGTGAGTTTTTTAAAAGTAGCTTCATAGACTTTATCTGGATTCACAACCATAGGGGGAAGTCCACCTGTGATGTAAACCCGATGTAGAGAATCTGGAAATAGAGACAAGTATGTAGTGGCACAAAATCCTCCAAATGATTGTCCAATCAATGACCATTTTGTGTCTGTTCTTCCTTGAGTAAGAGCCTCTCTAATGTATTCACAATCCATAACAATGCTATCTGCACGAAAGCATTTTAAATGTTGAACAACATGTTCATTCGATGGTAGTGCTTGTAGAGATTGCCAATTAATAGCAGTGCTAAGACCTGTACCTCTTTGATCTAGGAGTATTACTTGATAGCCCTTATCCAAAAAGAATTTCACCCATGAGGAGTTGTCCGGTGGGCTTGCACTGCACTCATATCCTGGACCTCCTTGCAAGTAGCATATAATTGGCAGGGTTCCACCGACTTCTATTTTGGAGAAGGGAATTAATTGTCTCGCAAAGACGGTTATTGTAGGCCCTTGTCTGTCGTTGTAATTGAGGGGGCATGAAAAGAATCTTTCAAACACTTGTATATCCGGTACTTTGTATGTCTCGTTCATGCTTCCTCCTCGTTTCTGATATTGTAAACAATGCAAGTTACAAACAAGTCACTTTAGATGAAGGACAACAGCACAATGCAACAAATGTAAGATCTAATAAAGTATTTTTTATTTACATGAATCTACAAAACTGGTGACTCTTTGTTGGGAGTGGCGTTATTGTCAGAGTAGTTATCCTCATCATCTTCATCAACCAAGCTAAAGTACTTATCAACATTTAAATTGTCTTCCTCTGGTTTTGTGTCAAGCATGTCAATTTTGTCATCAACTTGGAAGTCACTAACATCCACAATAGTTGCTAATTGAGATTGAGGGGGAACGACAGGTAGTGAGTGAGTAGCGTTGTTGATTCCATCTTTGATGGCCTCAAGATTTTCGGCGGAGGTCATTTGGGTGATCTTTGATTTCATCATCTCAAAAGCAGACAATACAGTTAAACGGGCGTTTTCTAAGTTTTCCTTTGAAAATGCTTCGTTAATGTTTTCTTTTACAGCTTCAAGATTTTCCTTTGTGGCCACTTGACTAATGTTGTCCTTTGCCTTTTGCAAGCCGTCAACTATTGTAGCCTTGGCGTTGTCGAGATTCTCCTTGGTTGCAACTTGGTTAATCTTTTCTTTGACCTCTCCTAGAGTGTGTTCAACCGCGTCTTTGGCTGCTTCTAAATTTTCTTTGGTGGCAACTTCGTTAATCTTTACTTTAACAGCAACAAGTGCACCGGAAACTGTTTCTTTGACCGTCTGTAGATTTTCTTTTGTTGCAATATGGCTGATACTTTCTTTAGCATTCTCCAAAGTGGAGGCAACAGCTAGTTTGGCTGTTTCCAAATTCTCTCTGTTCGCAACACTTTCTATTTTCTCCTTCACGTTGTCTAAGACATTAGGCGTACGTGCATCATCGCTATATGCTACTACTACAGTGTTGTTTTCTTTGCTCGTCATTGTGTTTTCTTCGTTCATTGTTTGGTTGCAATGTAGGGATTGTTTCTTTTGAATATACAACTTATTTTTGGAATTCTATATTTACTCAATCTTTTCTTGGTAGATAAGGACATGTCTTACAATGAGTCAAACTTTTCAAACATGATTATTACTAAGCACACCCATCCTCAACTTACATATTCTATTACGAAGTTGTAGAGAAAGATGGGATACTCAGACTTATTGCCCTTTATCTTGACGATCTTCTTTCTTTCGCTTCAACAAGGTTGACTTTCAATGAAAGTTATTTTGCAAAAATGCGGTCAAAATAGTGTTTCGAAATGCTTTCGAAAGCTTTCGACAGGAGCCCTGAACTTCCCTCTTATAGGGAACGAATTCTGATGCTAATTGATGTGGGGAAAGATGTAACTTGAATTCTGACCATGAAATTCCGATAATTACAATCGATCTTATTTCACAAAATGACGAACGAAAGGAATCCATGCCCCTATAGAGTATATGAAGATGTGTCCGTAGGATTCATGATGGGTACTGTCTTAGGTAGCGGTTTTCATTTTCTGAAAGGCGTTAAAAATGGTGCAAGAGGCGAAAGATTCCGAAATGGTATGCTGTCGATGCAGGCTAGAGGACCAGTTCTTGGAGGTACTTTTCACATTTTTTATGATTTTAATAGATTGTAGGCGTCTTCGCAGTTTGGGGTGGTATGTTTTCGTCTTGTGAGTGCCTATACACATATATTTTCGGAAGGGAGGACATGGTAGGTGCTATAGCAAGCGGAGCCGTAGCAGGTGGTGTTTTGGCGATGCGTGGTGGTGCAGCAGCCTGCGCAAGATCGGCCATGATTGGTGCTATCTTCTTGGGAATGACAGAGGGTGCCAACATTCTATTACAAAGATACATGGCTTCCAAGCAACAGGAGGCCATGGGCGTCCCTGAGCCTCCTTTCATTAAGCACGGAGAGAAGATACCGTACTTTAAAACATTCGATCACAACTTGGAAAAGGAGTTTGACTTTGTTGGTCCATACTTGCCTAAAAACCTCTTGTAAAAAAACTAAAATTTATTATTAACAATTGTGTGAAAACATTTACTGTGCAAAACTATCAACGTAATATAGTATTCTTATTAGCACGTCAAATTAGTCCTCAGCGTCCGATATGAATTGCGTTTGTGGATTTAAATTTCGTTCAGATCAGGTTGGCATCTGCCACTGCATAGAAGGAACGTTACTTCTTGTTGTAACAAGGCTTCTAAAAATAACATTCTAGTAAATGAACCTGTAACTGTGTGTACTTCATCTTCGTTCAATTTACGATGGCCGATTAATGTACCTAGCGTGAAGAACATATTGTAACATCGATCGATGTCTGTTTGCCATCTTACATTTGTTCCATAACACAGGTATAGCAGAAAAACATACACTTTTTCCAGAATTAAACCTATTGTATGGTGTTATAATTAATTATCGATACTTATCAATGTGTTTGCTCGAAGTTGCCATGGATGAACATTCACTACGACAGAATTGTTAATTAAATGTTATTTACTTCTGACAGAAATTTATACATTGTTTGAGAGAAGAATCGGTCGACCTTCCCCATAAGCAGAATCAACTGGTTTGTTATAGTGTATTCCATTAAACATGCGCTGTACTGCTTCTTGTTGAGGACGGAGCTGAACATAAGTCGGTACTGCCATATGAGCCTGATAAAGTACTGGTCCTGCACCCAATGTGGTTACTTGCAATTCAGGAACATTCCGTGAATAAATGCTTGTAATTCTAAATACAAATTGAACTCCATTCGGCACGTAAAAGCAACTGTTTTCTTGTGATAAATAATATTGAATCTTTATATCGGCATCCGTAAAGAATCTCCTCAATCTCGACTCGCTAACGCAATACATGCACATTAGTGATAAAGATAATAATATGGGTATAACTATAAGAGGGAGAAGTCTTATGTTAATAATAAAAGGGAGAACAATTGCAACTGTGAATGTGACGAAAATCAAAGTCAAGAAAAGAAATAACATCACCCATCTTCTTCTCAAGTATGTTTTCATTGCTGCTCTGATCTCGCTCCATATTTCATTACACCCTGCTACTGTATTTTTGTAGTTCTCCGGATGTATCTTTCCTTGTAAATGGATTGGGAATGTCTCGTCGAACTTCCATTCTAGAGAGTTATATAGAACCTGGTATACAGACATGTGTTGTTTTCGCGTTAAATTCCACTTGGAGATGTTTAAACTCGCCGAATTCAACGTTTAATAAACATGGTTGTTACAACATGTTTATTTTTTGCACATCCACATTAGGATGTCCACGAACAAAAAACCAATATTGTAAGCAAAAGATTTTATTTCTAATCAAAATGATTATCAAGCAACACATCATAAGCAATCAACGGAGAAGTCTTTTCCAAATTCAAACTTGCCATGAAACAATCACAACTCTCTTCCAACTCACCCAAATGTTTCACAACCATACCCAAATGATGCCATGCCTCATACATGTTTGGATCCACTCTAACGGCTGCCTGTAAGTAACTCTTGGCCAACATGTACTTTTGATTTAGAACGTAATGGATGACACCCAATTGTAACAATGCTTGTTTATGGTCAGGATCGTCCACTAATGCTGTTTCGTACTCTGATATTGCTTCGGCCATGAATCCCTTTGCTTCTTCATAGTACCTTCCTTGTTGGTAATGAACACTTGCACTCACATTCTTTAACATGTAAACCAATTCACTGTCGGTTGCGTCGCTTGTAATGTTGTTGCTAGAGGCCACGTCTACTAATGAGAAGAGCATTCCGGTTTGGTTTTGTTCTTGGTCGGAAGCACTCACTGCAGGTCCGGATCTGTCGGTGTTGGCTGTGGTGGCTGTAACTGCTGATCTTGGGGTGTTGATGCTTAATTCGTCATATAAACGAACGTCGCTCAGCAGGACGTTGGCACTTCGTTGTTGTTGTGCTTCTTTAATTCCCTGAACAACTTCTTCTACCAATTCGTATGCATTCTTGATGCTGATTTGACAGTCGTCATAGAGGCGCATGCGGCGGTAGGCATCGGCTAATATCAAATGTTGCCTGGCTCTCTTGGTTATGCTTTTGTATTCTTGGAGTGCGTTGAGTTGGCTAGGATCGTCCGTGGCACTGCTTACAAAAGAACTTGCGTTTGGTATTTGTTGACCTAAACGTTTGAAACTTTGTTCAGCTCTTTGGAACCCTTCGGTTGCTTCTTCTATGCGGGCGTGCAAGTACCAACATTTGAGGTGATCGGGGAACATTAAACGTGCGGCGCCGCAAGTACGTTCTGCTAATTGTAAATTACCGTCGGCTGTGAATAAAAGCGAAAGTAGAATGTAGGACTCTGGCATATCCGAACAAATGGAGATACTTTTTTTAACGTAATGGAATCCTCTTCGTAGGTCTTGTGAACTAGCATAAAGTCTTGCTAAATGATATAAAGTGACGTAATCTTGCTTGTCTAGTTTGTATGCTGTTTTGACTGACTCAAGTGCTTGTGTTTGGTATTTTTGTTTTTCGGTTCTTGATGTGACTGTTCATGATTAGTATGAGGGTTATTGCGAACACTTACCTTGCTTGCTAAACTCATTCTGAGCCAACCCTAAAATAAGGTAACTCCTGTTTTGAAGGAAGCCGCCAAGTTGCACTGCTTTTTGAGCATAGTTGATGGCTTGTTGGACGCGGTCAGGCATGTGGTTGAGACAGAGTTTAGCGTTAATCAAATACAATGACACATCTTTTTCGTCTAATTGTATGCAATTGTTAAGAACCTTGAGTGCTTTGTTGAACCGGCCTGCTTCAATCAAAATGAGTCCAAACTGATACCAATAGTATTTTTCTTCAGAGTGGAGCGATGTTCCTTTTTTGAAGATCTATTTATTTTTAGAAGAATGTGATAAAAACACGTACGGGCATCATTGACTTGTACAACCCATGTTCACCTAAACCGGTAATGACTCCATTCCAAATGTCTTCGGTTTTTTCTATACAAAGTGCTACTGTTAAAATCTCATCGGAAAGTGACTTTGGAGTGTACACCTTAGCCAAAGATGGTCCTTGATTTTTTGGTCCTCTCACACTTGAGGCTGTTTTTGAACTAACTATAAAGAATTAATTGATCTTGACTACCAATGATTCATTACCTCTATCTGATCCATCATCAACTTGACGTAGTAAAGTGTCGTTATTGTTGGCATTTAGCTTAAGGTATGTGTCGTAGCTATTGACTGTGATGGATTTGACCAAAAGTTCAAAAAGTAGTTTAAGTGCTTTGACACTGCGCAATGAGATGTAAAGTAGGAGAAATCTTACCGAACAATTGTATTTAAAGGTAATTGTTGAGGAGTTCCGTTCTCAGGTGCCTCTAATAAAAATAGTTTTCTGATTGCTAGAACTGCCTCAACCGCTTGTCCTTTCTCTTGTAACTTGGTGAAATATGTAATCAAGTGTAGTTGAACTCTCATGAGTGATAGAGCGTCAAGTTCCTATATTAATTAGTCTTTGTTGATAAACACGAGATCTTACTCTAAATAGTTGGTACTGTAAAGTACGGCGTTGAGAGGCGTTATCAGGGTTAACAACCTCACCTAACAGTATATCATAAATTTGTTGCAAATAGTCAAAGTTTTGTGTGATCTCTGCCATCAATGCCAGTGCTTCAAAGTAAGTTGCTCTATATATGGGCTAAACATTGTAACGTTTTTTGAAAAAGTAAGGGTTACCAAATAGTGCATTAGTTTCTCGTCATCCGAGTCCTCCATTCCCCACGTTTTTGTAATGTTCCAAGGTTCCATTATTGACAACGCAGTTCTTAACGTTGGTAACGCTTGTTCTTGGTTTTTTGTTGACTCCCAACTTCGTTTCGAGTAAAAAATGAACATGTTATTTGGTGTTCTTACACTGCTTTTGAATACATATGGTTGCTTACCGCATCCTGCATGTTTGTTTTTTTTATGTGCTCCTCAGCACCCTTCCAATCGCCCTGGCTCATACAACACTCCGCACGTAATAAATGGGGTAGGTTAACAAAATAGGGAGAGGACTTTGTCGCTAAGGCTTCATATTCGCTCCACGCCATTCTACCGCGAGTAGTGGAGATCTCATTAAAGATAACAGCCTGTTGGCTTCGAAGTTTGTTCGTGCGGGACATCGAAGAGTTTTATTGTGCTATTACAATCCTTCTTACAAGTACACTTCTAGATTCAACGTTGAACACCAAAATAACACGAGAGCAGAACATGATTGCGTAAGGATGAGGACATGCATCTGTTTGGAGAATCATGGCCCCATCATCTATAAACATGCATCAAACAGATTAAGAATTAGTTACAGCAATAATTAAATCTAATATTAGATAGCATTTATATAAAGTGGATTAATGTTTATTGCTTTGCATCCTTGTTATCGTCTTGGGGTAATTTGATGTTTCCAGTTTTGACTGAGCCAGAGTCGTTATCAAAAACTACAATCGTTTCGCTGTCCTTTCCGGTCTTTACTCCTGCTAAAACCTCGGTGTGGTCGTGCTCGTGTTGTGGTTCCATATTTTTGTCTTGATTTTGAAAGTATATTTAGAATTCAAAGTTGCCTAATTGTAAGGCTGACAAAGATCAATGACGCATTCAACACTCTTTTAGTTAAATACTTTTATTATGGACCGTTATTTTGTTTGCTTCGAAGGGAACCATGGAAAGAAGGAAGAAACACTTTTCTGGTATTCTGCATAAGAGGGTTTTCTTGACACCATGTATTTTTCAATTAATGGTATGCTTCCTCCATTGAAAAGTGAAAACATCAAGACAGGCCCAATTATCATCCAGTTACTACCATGACCACAACCCAATTTACCAAGTGTAGAACTCATGTTGTTTGAAGACACGCCAAAGAGATAGAGCCCAACCCAAAAGAAGACCTCACCAAAATAGTTTGGATGTCTACTGTACTGCCATAAACCTGGTGGAGATGTCTTGCCACTCTTTGATTTTCTAAATTGTTTCATTTGCGAGTCTGAAACTGCTTCAATGATGATTGATGATATGGTGACAATGCTTGCCAATATGTCAAGTATCGAGTTACCATCTCTATTCTTAAAAATGTACTCCATTGGAAGACATCCAAGGAATATGCAAAGTGTAGATATAACGTGTATAACTAGAAAGCTACCTGCCCAATATAGTGCTCCCCATTCCTTTCTCCACTGGCTATACCTCCAGTCTTCGTCATCTAGACCTCCCCATTTTGATAAGCAATTGTAGGTAAGGCGAACACCCCAAGCCACGACTAAAGAGGTGATGTATAAATGTCTAGGTGTTATAGTCGGAGCTACAACTAACCAATATATTGAAATAAATATGGGTGCAACGCTCCAATATGGATCATAGCAATTGCTGCAGTTTGTTGCAAAACTAAATGCAAACACCACGCAAAGAGCCGAAAAGTTGCCCAAAGCGAGTATAGTAATGTGTTGTTGTGGGTATTGTGATGATGCTATAAAAATTGTTGCGATCGCCGCCAACAGCGCGAGGAGGTAGGCAACAGACAGAACTCTAAAGTGGTTGTTCGTCTTGATCATTGTAAGTGTTTTCAGTTTACCAACAAAAGGATGAACCCAAAGGAGAAGTCAAATCCCAAAGGATCACCTCCCTCTGAACAGAGTACAGAGGTTCAAGAAGTTAATGTTGAGAACGTAGAAGAAACTCCTTTCGTGCATGAGCCATTGTTTCCTACACAAACAGCTAGTGAGAAGATGGACAATGTATGGTATGGTGTACGTGGTTTGGCCTTATGGTGTATCTTCTTGGGAATTCTTGCGTTGATCAACATTCTTCAGCTCTGCTTATTACCTTTATGGTATCTTGGATACAAGAAGTACTACATGCTTATAAACACACACTTTGCTGGTTTAGTTTTTACTTTTTTAACCTTTGTACTTGAGTACTGTGCTGGTCTTAAACTAGAATTCTCAGGAGATAAAATTCCTGACTACGAAAGTGCATTAATCATTTCAAATCATGTGTCTGCGGTTGATTGCATCATCCTACTTGCATTCTCACTTCGAAAGGGTATGATAGGTAGCACGGTCGTAAGTTTAAAATCCATTTCATCTACTTGACTCTTTAGTTCCTTACCAAAAAGGCATTAAGACTGTTCCCACTTGTTGGTTGGGCCATGTGGCTATATGGATTCATCTTCCTTCAAAGAGAGTGGGGCACCGATGCAAGTAAATTAGAAGCTTCCTTCAAGACCATCAAGGAATTAGAGCAACCACTACATTTGGTGACCTTCCTTGAGGGAACGCGCATCACAGAGGAAAAATTAAAACAGTCCACTGACTTTGCCACTAAGAGAGGACTAGCACCAACAAAAAAAGTACTTTTACCTCGCATCAAGGGATTAGAGTCTTCACTCAAGGCTCTACGCTCATCTCACGTCAAGTATTTGGTAAGCTGGTCAACATCATTTTAATGATTTTAACCTTTCAAGTATGACGTCACTTTAGGTTATCCACCACTAGACGAACTAACCCTACACAACAGAAAGGCTTTTAGCATCTATGACATGTTCGGACGAGATCTATCAGCATCAAAGGTTTGTGTGAATGTCAAGAGGATCAAAATCACTACCATTCCACAAAACGCAGAGGAGCTATCGAAATGGGCTTATGACAGATTCTACAGAAAAGATAAGCTACTAGTCAAAATGAACAACGAAGCAAGCGCAAAACTAAACAAACGAAGAAGGGAGGAAGAACTTTTAAGGGACTCTGACTTTATGAAGAATCAAGCAAGACCCAAACCAATTCAATTTTATCAACTTCCAGGTGAGACATTGCAGAATGAACCTTATGCAATTCAATGGTGGGGTAGTGCATGGGACAGGAAAGAGGAAGTATCCACAAAGAAGAAGAAATAAACATTTTTCATTTTAAAAGTATTTAATTGTTTTATACATGTCTACATGTCTAGAATATCCCAAGTCTTAACTGAATTAGGGCTATCTAGATATTTGGTACTAAAGTCGTCAAACGTGTCAAGGATTGTATTGTTTTCAGGTCTTTTGAATCCAACATCTCTTTGCTTCTGACAAGCCTTTACTATACCGGAGTGGAATGCTTTGCTCTTTTGCTTCATTGCCAAGTTAAAGATTGCATTCCTGACCTTGTCACTTTTAATGTTACTTGTGAACTGATAATACAATGTGTAAACATATCTACATTTTGTTTCGCTGATACGGTACAACATCACTCCAAAATAAAACCGTATGCAAGCGTTTTTAGGGTCAATTTGCTTTTCGTACGCATCAGTGGTCTTGCAGGCATACAGATAACATTTCCTCTTAGTGTCATACACTGCGGAACTCATCTTGATTGCTTGTCTCTTCTTCATCAAGTGTGGCACAATGTTCATAACGTAATCTTGAACGGTAACTGAATAGTCACCAGCTTTAGAATAGCAAAATGGTTCATTTTTGACTTGCTTACTATCCCAGTACTTTTGGAGATCTCTATTGACTAACGCATGAAAAGTTTGCTCTGCACTGAAGGGTATCACTCCCGTGAACTTTGCTAGTTTTATCTTTATCCCATCGCTCGTTGTAAAGGTCCGTTTGCTGATGTAACTAAATGACTCTCTCTCAACTTCGTTTTTCTTTGAAACCCTCAAAGCCTTCCAGTCGGCACTATCTTCGCTTAGTCTTAGTAGTAGTTTAATGTCATAATCTGTAACGGTGTCTTGACTAAAGTTGTCGGAACTAAATAGTAAGGTATCGCGACAAGTATTCTCATCATTCGCACAAATGTCATTAACAAGACTGGCCCCATGATTTCTCACTAATTCCAGGAAGGTTTCTGAGCGCTGATATCTTGCGAAAGAATCATCTCTAGTTTCTCTTGTAATGATTTGTGTGAGCTCGTCAAATACGTCTTTTGGTATCGGATAATTATCAGCTCTACATTCTTCTATTCTTCTAGATACATTTTTTCTAGTTATACCATCAATGTTCAACTCCTTAGGAGATCCTACACTTATAAAAGTGTTCAAAATGTCTTGTGAGTGCTTGGACCTTGTCTCATCATCTTCTGAGACAAATTTACGTTGTTCTAGGAGGAAGAGGTAACCTTCTTCATTAAAGCTAAGCTTAAGATACTTTAGAAAATGGTCGGCTAGTATATTGTTGGTAAAGACTTTATCAAATACAACTAAACGATTGTTTAGTATATTATCGTCACTATTATTAAGCCAAGACATGTGTTGTGGGGTTTTGAGGAATAATGAGCTGGTTTATTTCAGTCAAAAATAGAACTGACTGTCATCGAACGTCAAATAAATTCTGCAAAAAAAGAAAATTTTATTAATAACTGTGTTATTTAATATTGAAATTTGTTCATTTACATTAAAATGAGTTTTTGTTGTTTTGGTTTACTGTAGTGTGAATTGAATCCCTATCAGTCTCGGAGCTATATTTTTTGATTTGTTTGCTGAATAGATTTGAATTTTCTGTGATGTTCAACTTGTGAAGTGTTTTTCATAATTCGATATTCTTGGTGTAATTAAATCAATCCCTCAGCAAGTGAATTAGTGCCGAGGTGTGGGTTTTGGATGGGATAATGTAGATGATTTTTTTAGTGGGTGCATTAGTTGTTTTAGTCGTCTTATTATAATTGAATACAATCATTGCTGATGATGTGATTAATTTGTACCTTAAAGAGTTCCAATAATAACATTCCGTCATATCTTGAATAGTCAGTTAGTATTGCTTTTTTAAAAGCCCTCTAAGACTGCTTTATATCTGAATATAATCGTTTTTGGTTGGTATTAATTATGTGAGCCCTAACATCACGCGGAATGCCGAGCAGTTACCCACAGGTTTGGTGATCAATAGGAATTACAACAAAAAAGAAAATGGTGGAAGTCACGAACGATGACATCAAAGTGGAAAGCGCAGATGTGGCGCCTGAGGCCCAACCTGTTCAAGTAGAACCAGCACCAGAGCCTCTTCAAGAGGAGGAGTCATCTTGGGGAAGTTGGTTCGCTAAAGCAGCAACAAGTGTTGTGAGAGTAGTTGAGGATTCCACAAATAAATTAGGATCAAGCATCCAAAAGTTTGTTGAAGAGGAAATCGATCAAGTAGAGGTCGCATTAGACAAGAGATTGGAGGCTGCGGAAAAAGAAGAAGTTACCACAGTGGACACAAGTAGCCAGCAGGAAACCACAGAAGAGACTGTTGAGTCTCCAGTAAGAAAAATACTTGGTATAATTCTCTAATTGACAGAGCCTCATGAAAACTTTTGAGGGAGCAGAGCAGAAAGTCTTTAAGTTCCTAGATGATGTATATTTGAAGGGAAGAAGCATTGTAACTGACACTGAGGAATTGAAATATGTTAAAGACGCTGCCTCCTCAACAAAAAATTTAACTTTAAAGGTAACGATAACATATATCCTAAGCATTCACAATTCAAAGGTGTTTGATCAAGTCGCAGACAGTGTAAAGGGTGCTGCGTTATATGTATTTGCTGACGTTAGTTTTATAATTTTTTCAACCCATCAACTTTACGTTTGTAGTCACCCGACGAAGACGAAGCAAGCACAATCAAGATCTACGTCAGTTTCAAGGAACTTTTTATTGAATTTGAGGGCCTTAAAAGAATACACGACATTCAAAGCATTGCCAAAGGAAGCGAGGTCAAGCTTGAAGAACTTTTACAAAACTTGAGCGAAGAACAAAGAGATCAATTGTCTGAACTGTTTGAAAAGATTGATGAATTGTTAGATGTGTCAAAGGTTTCCACCATAGGTGCAAATGATGCACAAGTCAGCGAAGAGATCCAACAATCCAAAAGAGGTCAAGAACTTGATGAGATTGTAGCAGGAGGTGAAAAGGCAGCAGCAGGTCTGGTTGAAAACTTTGAGGTGTTGTCCACGTCAAACGCTGACATTCAAGATGTGTTCACAGCAACGTTGATGCTAACCGAAAAGAGCAAAGCCGAAGGTTACAGAACATTAGCAAAGATTTCAGCACAAGCAGCACTTCACGTAAGTTTTACATCATGACCCATATTGTTAACATTAACAGTTGCTACAAATTGCTGAAGAGAACAGTTCAGATAACGAAACACCTGACTTTGACCATCAAGTCGTCGGATCACTCATTCAACAATATGTGACACTAGTAACGAGGAGATTAGTTAAGGTTTCGGAAAACTTTTCAAGCACCACTCAAAAGGTGAATGCACTTTTAAGCAAGACATTAACTGCTGATCCGGCCAACTCAGAGTTGAAGAAGAAATTAGATGAGAGGACGGTTAGTGTTTGTACGCAACTTATCATGCAAGCAGATAAGGCTCTTAGCGTGGTGTTGGGTGCTCAAAAGAGTTTCAATACAATCCTCAAGTACAAGGCTACAAAAAAATTGTAAAATGAAAATTTTTTAATCAACAACCACTTCTATTTCTGATTCTGGTTTGGCTGCACACACATACTCAAAATCTAACATGTCCTTCCATACAAGTCTTGATGCGGCAATGAATGTTGGTATGAAGGTGAACAAAAAGTTACCGATTGGAGCGAACAGCAACCACTCTATGAGGAATATAACAGGCCTCCACCACCTTCCGTCCTCATTCTTAATGTAGTTGATCATACGGTGAGTGTTCAGACTCATAACGAACAATGTAATAGCGCTCAAAAAGTTGACCAGGTTGAATGCAATGGCCCAGAAAGTATTCACAATGGCAGAGTCATCAGGATTCACCCAATGAGGTATCCAAAAGTACATTTGAAACACAAAGAAGGAATATCCTAATAAGAATAAATGATAAGTTGCAATCATGTGAGGGAAAATTGTTTTTGTGAAGACACTTAATGTTCCTGCAATCTTTGGTGCTGGTCCAGTGCTATGTCCTGTTATAATGTTCATACATCGGGTAAAGATATACACAACCTCTTGTAATGCGATCGCATGTCTCTTTGCTTGTTCAAAACGTTCCTTGATGCTTGACCAGAAGCTGTCGCTTTCAACGGAGTAACACACAATAGGGTATGGAAGAGCTTCCAATGACACTTGACCACCCGTGTTAAAGTACAATTTAAGGAATTGATGCCAGTCTTCCGCAACAAAATCTGGATCCCAACCGTCGTTATCTTTAATCATGCGGTAGGAGTAGCTATAGGTAGAGAATGGAAAGATTTGATTATTTTTACAATTGTACACATGACTCAATTCATGCATACTAATCACAACACTCATCAAACGTATGACGGCAGGTACAGATTCCACATTGGCAAAGTTGACCATGGGTCCCTGGTACGCTAATGAATGTCTGTTAGGTAAAGTACAATACTTGAAAGTCAGAACATCAAAATGTTTAACATTATAAAGTGAGTCTGCATCACAAATGGACACTACAACATTATCAGTCTCTAAGCCTCTCTTGTTAATGTCCGGCACCACTCCGGTCCTGTACGTCCAATTCGAATTGCTGCTTTTCCCTGCCATCTCTCCGGGTATACCTTTAGGATGTACTGTGTAAAGCATGCCTTTGAACTTTGATTGAAATTTCTGGACTAGCGCACTTGCTTTTTCGTCACAACCTTCTTCTCTCTGTTCCATACCAAGTACAGGAATGATTTGATGGGCGATGGAGGATTCCGCAATAGCGTTTAGTGTATCGTTTAGAATTGAAACATTTTCCTTGTAGGCAGTAATAATTACATAATGAACAATGTCATCCCACTGTAGCACAGCTTGGTCTTTGTTTTGTTTTTTGTAGTTCTCGTACTCCTGCCTCCAATCCTTGCTATTATTCTCTCTAGCATTAGAAATACAATTGTACGCATAATATCCAATGTAGCATGAGTAGTAGAGTTGAAATATACAGAACCCGACAGCAAATATGAAGTAATAATGTATATTAAAGAAGGACCAATATATCGACAATAACGGCCCTCCGAAAATAACGAAGGCTGGGATGCATCGGAATACCCTTTGGAATGCGAGACTCGGCTTATTAATGTGACGAGCCCGCTTCTTGTCCGGTATAGTGAGTGATATCTCGTTCCCAGACATGAGATCTTTATTAAAACTATTGTAACATTAGGTTATCAATAGCCGGAGATATTACACAATATAATTGTGACATCGGGTATTTTTGACAGACAGATGATCATCGGAAACACTCAGGTATAAAAATACACACAATTTATTCCTTTGCATCTTCGAGGTCGCATCTTAGAACAGTCATTGAACGTTCCTTTTGTAAGATCTTTTCACACATTCTCATCACACATAGTCGCTTCACATGCCACTCCGAGTGGTGACTTGCGTATTGGACCAACTTTATACTTTCAATCTTACACGTCATCTCAAAGATATCATCTCTGCTCACGCACATTTTGAAAAGAGGTTCTTCGTGGTAGGCACCCATGGAATGTCTACGCAGAATGTTGATACAATTATAGTTGTTAATTTTAAACATTTCTTTTTCGGTTATGATGACCTCGTCATGAGACCCCTTCTTACTCTTCTTCTTGGCCTCTGCTTTCTTGCTTTGGATAATCTCTTGTGCTTCTAAATGTTCGGTAAGCATTCTTTCGGTAATGTCAATTTCCACACCTCTTGACACTAATTCATGTAAAAGTTCTTGAGCAGCCAACGCCTTGGCAATCGTCGGATTCCAACAGGTGATCGTAGCATAGAAGGCGCTTCCTTCGTATAGACTGACCTTGGCTGTGAATTGTTTATGAATCTTGTCCTCCTTGACCTCATACTTGGCTATCTTTTGTAGTGGTAGTGTCTGTGTGTATCTACACAAGACTGCCATTGCGTTTCGTTGGGTTACGTACGTTTTAAAGTTTGATTTATTAACAGTAATGAGATTTTTCTTCTTTCCTTGAAAAACATGTGCAGGTTCCTTGTTATTCTCTTTTTCTGGCTCTTGAATGCTTGGTGTATTCTGGTGGACTAAATTGTCATCTTTAGCGTAATCAACAATGTCGTAATTTAGATCCAGTAACTTTAGCGAACCTTGTCTGGAGTATTTGGATGGTGGACTGTACGACACATCTGGTTCTCTGGGCCTCTTCTTGAAAACAGGTCTTTGTTCACAATGGCTAATTAGTTGGGAGAGCAGTCTTTCTACTTCGGGACTCTTGTTGGTGGCTTTGATTTTGGCGGCTTTGGTAAGAATCTCTTGGTCCATGTCTGGGCTCATGTTTGATTGAAGTAGTAATTCAACAATGCATTGTACCATCTCCATTGACAGACTCTTTTCGTTGGTGTAGATGTCAAGCCAAGCCATCAGATCCTCGAACTTTTCACTTTCTAGTGGTCTAGTAAGGATGAGTTGGAGCTAATTAAAACGAATGTCTTACAAATCTGTTGGAAGCGACTTCCAGTTGTTGATGTCATTGACTCTTGAAGTCGTAGAAAGGAGGTCTGAGAGGTCTGATGCCATTATTGATTGCTTTTGAGCATGTCTTGCCTCTTTGTGGCGGAGCTTTGCTGGGATACACTTGTATTTATCCATTTGAACAGCTATCAGGCTCATCTGCATGGTGTAATGTTGTTGTCTTTTTTTGATCTGTCCACACAAGCAAAACTTTCCTTGACATAATTCGGCCTTCAGGGCGTTGTAAAGATTATATCACCATCCGGTTATCTCCAAAACCGCGAGAAAAATGACGAGTACTTTTATAGTATTTTGGTGAATAGTACTTTTTAAGCTGAATCTATTGTTTTAGCTTCCATATCGGCTCAGCATTGAGCTCAATTTCTTCGATGTGCACGTCACGTCATGAGAGCATGTCCCAGTTCAATAAATCATACTAACTTGGCCGATAAAGTTGAAATTGAGGTACACATCAACCGTTCATGGATTGTTTTGTCGAATTTCTAAGCCAACTTAATCAAGTTGTCTTACTAGAAAAAATTTTGCTGTTCCCGAGTGTACATTTAAAAGTCACGGTACAATGGTTAGACAAAATGAAAAGTGAGCGTAGAAAGTGTGATTTGAGACTAAAGCGAATGGAACATGTCTACACTCTGTTATCAGTTGCCGGATGAAGATGAACACGAACAATCAGGATAAGTAAATAGCAAGACTCATTTATAATTGGACAATAGTAAAAATCTGCTTGAACTCAAGCAATCTACTTTTCGCGATTACAGAAAAAGGAAACAAAGTTAAAGAGTAATAATAATAAATATCAATTTATTGACACTACTTGTCTCACCACATATGAATCCAGGTAGCCTACCCAATCTTAAAAACGCCCTTATTGGGAATTTGTGCACTTGTATTGGTACTGGAAAACGATTGGCGTAAAGTGAAGCTGGCATGTTTTGTTATTTTTCAGTAGACTTTGGAATTAATGTGATTATGTTTTTGAATGTTTAAGCCATTTGCTAGTGTATGTATATTTTGTGTTTTCCGTCTTCACACCTTCAGTTTCCGTGTTGGCATATTCGAAAGCTCAATTTGTTTGATGTTGTTACACGTCGACATCCACCAACACGTTACTTTTTTCGAATTAAAATGCAATCTGGGCAAGTTGCCCTACTGGATTCGCTACTCGTACTCTATATTAAAGTCAAACTACCACGGTTAGTCAGCATTGAAAAGTGAGCGCGTGATACAATCGTATCTTGATTTAAATCAGTAGTTTATTTTACATTATATTCGCAACATATACATATTACCTCTCTCTCAGCGTGAGTACAGGTCCATTATGGTAACCCTTTATTAACTTCTCTTGTTCAAGCTTCTTGTTCTCTTCTTCTGGATTATTTATCTTGTGAATATTATCAGCAATTAAGAGTGCCCCAAAGGCGCATTCCAACATAAGACTCAAAAGTTCTAGCATTTTTTGTTTTATGACTTTTATCTATCTCCACATCCAATACGCAGAATTTATTCCTATCCAAATCGAAGGTTTAAATTTCAAATACAACGGTTCCATCTGCATTCGGAGTTTCAAAATGTTCTCCGGGCTCATTTATGAACTAATGGAGAGTAGAGGTGTATAAATAATAATATTAAAAAAAGTTAATAAGTAACAGTGAATAAGAACATGGCTTTCTTCAATTTTTTTAAAAAATGTGTTCGTTTTATTTACATCATCACACAAACCAAAGTTGCAATAATTAGGCAAATGACTCCTGAGGCACGTCCAGCACTATTTGATTCTCTTGCATTGTTCTCACCCGATTCATTTTGGGTTGGTGCCTTTGTGACTGAAGTAGTGGTAGTAATTGGTCTTGTAGTGGTTGGTACATTTGTAGGTGAAGATGTCGCAGGAATGCAAAATTGTTCTTCGCAATTCTCTCCTCTAAATCCGACATTACATACACACGCTCCATTTACACAACCTCCTTTACCGGAGCAGACAGCACTGCGCAACCACCTTGCTGGGGACGCATTGTTATTGCCGCTCAAATTGGCGTTGCATGAGCTTGATGTTTGTGTTCTTCTTGCAGGGGACGCGTTATTATCGCCACTCAAGTTAGTGTCGATTGGAGTTGGTAGGCAAATGGGGAGAACAGTAGTAGGTTCGGAACTAGACGATTCAGTAGTGGCTGGAGCAGAGGTAGTGGTTGGGGCTGCTGTTGTGGAACCTGACTGGACTTCTAATGAGAAGGAACTTGATACTGGTGAAGTCGATGACTGTAAAGTGACACTACATACTGTACCATCTACGTTGTTGTTTGTGTAACAGAACACAGCATTGTTATAGTCTGAAAGACTGATTCCAAACTGTAGAACAAGGTTGTTATTGCCTGCATTACGTGCAGCATCGACAAGACTTGTAACATCAACTGAACCAACTTGGGCACAGTTTGCATCAAACTTGACGGTTGAAGTTAATTCACCTGTCGAAGAGGCTAAGGTGCAGGAGATACCGAAAGGTCCTTTGCTTGGATCTCTTGTAGATGTTTCTACGACCTGTGATTCTGAGAAACTATAGTTTGGCTCAAAGGTTCTAATTGTTAATTGAACGTATTGACCTCCGACGCATGAGCTTGGTGCCACATTTAACTTGACTGAAGAGCCACTCTTAATTGTTGATATCGGGAACTCGGCGGTGTAGTAGATTGGGAAGTAATTGGTGAATCGAAAATCGTATTCAGTCGAATTTGTGCAGCTTGTTCCATACTGTGAGGTAGAAACAACAATATCTTGGTTGCTTTTAATGATTGTCTGTGCAAATATGGTGAGCACAAGGAGAGATAGAGCAATGGTTGTTTTCATCATGTTGTGTTTTGTTGGTGTTTGATATTTTGTGTGTGCTTTCTTTTATATGTTAGTGACAGTTTAAAAATAGAAGATATTTTAGGCACGTTGACTTTATTTGCTTATTAACTTCTAATATTAGATGCATTACAACAATATCTCAGTTTTACGTCCCAATGTGGGCGACAACTTTTGAATCGACGTTTGTATCCTACAGCATTGGAAAATTCCTGCACTTTCCCATTGACAATGTTATTAAAATCAATTCTGATCTTCAGCATATTCAGAGTCGAACTTCTGACATTGAAGTATCGACGTAGACTTGAATCTAGTAGGCGAGTGTCATTTCGAACAGTCACGCAATAGAATTTACATTTTCGGAATTTTGTCCCCAATCGACCTTGGTGATTTTTTGGAGTTAGTCCAGTAGTGTTTCTTGCAACCATTGCTTTTTCAATATGCTTTTATTTTGTCTTAATATGATCAAGTCTATTTTTGTCCTCAATATTTATTGTTTTTGTTCTCTCTTGTTGAGGCTCAACTCTATGTCTGTTGATCTGTCCAGACAAAACCACCCACAATTGCCAATAAGGCAAGATTGGGTATTAAAAATGTTATGAGCATATATGAGTACTTCTGTTTTACATCAGACAGTTTGTTCTTGATCTCCTCAACTAACGTAGACACTGTTGATAAGCAACCACAGAATCCAGAACTAATGCTCAGAAAGAATATATTCAATCCCTCCACCCCGTTCACAGATGAATATCTCTGATCAGTGACCCTAAAAAACCCAATCATAATCGTGGCTATCAAGTTAGAAACAAGAGTAAACACTGGAATCTTTGGCTTCAATCTCGTATTCAACTTTGAAAATCCATACCTCAAGATGCAACCAAATGGAGAGAATAATAATGAGGCGCTGACAAGCCTTAACGCCTGTGAAAGAGGACTGGAGAGCAGTGCAATCCACAACAACGTTAAAATGACATTAAAACAAAAAAATAAGAACATAATAAATATCCAAAGAGTTTTAAAGAACAAGGTCTTATTTTTGTTGTCTTGCGTGTTTACTTTGTTTCGTTTCAATTTTATTTTTATAATTGCATCATGAATAGGAGCAATTATTAGTGTCGTCATGTCATGACCAATTACGGACGCGTAGTAACTAACGCACCACCCAAGAACTTCCCTTAAGAAGAACGTGCCAACTTGACCATGAATTAAAGCAAACATTGAATCATACTGCCATGAAGAGAAAGTCGTTGTGCAGCCACAATAACCAAGCATTACACCGACCGTTACAAGATTAGAAAGGCGATGATGCTTGTTCGGAACTAATAAAATAGTGTTTACCTCATCAAATAGGCCCATAACGAAGCAGCCGAATGCATTTGCGTAGAAATCAGTAAAAAGAGAAAAGTACATGCAAGTATATCCAATTCCCTGAGGAGTTGAAAATACAATTTCAAAACCATATCTTGTCGCATATCCTGCATAACTAAAAAGTATCAGATAATTAATGTCCACCATTAATTCAATTAAGACCGTCCAATATTTATTCACATGAGATTTGGGTACCGACGTTGTATGATTCACATGTCCTGGATCTTCGTTTCCACCATTCTCTACTGTTTGCATTCCCGAAGCCCGAGGTTGATTGGAAAATTTGTAAAGTAAAGATGATCAACTCTGCATTGATCCTTTTCATTTCTGTCTTACTCTTTGCATGCGCGCAAAATAATGTTACTTCACATGTCGCGAGTAAAATCTTGCAAGGAACGCCAATAAGAGGCGTAAACTTGGGAGGATGGTTGGTAAGAATCAACAACAGAAACACATTCTAAAGACAGTTAGTGGAACACTCCATGACGGGGTCTTCTAGCTTATGGAAGGGCATTAACGACACAATTGCCAATAGTGGCGAGTACATAATCATGAAAGAACTTGGACATGAAGAAGGAGATAAAAGATTTGATGAGCACCGTGCAACTTGGATCACTGAAAAAGACATTGCTGAAATAAGTTCATATGGTCTTAACACAGTCAGGGTACCAGTTGGTTTTTGGATAACTGAGTTTGACAAGCAAGGATTAGAAGACTATAAGACATTTGCTCCTGGAGCCCTCAAATATCTTGACCTTCTCATTAAAGAATGGGGATTAAAACATAATGTAGCTGTTTTTGTTGATTTACATGCCGCTGTAAGTAAAAATGTAATGCTACTTTAAATCATTCAACATTGAAGGTAGGATCACAAAACGGCATGGATCATTCTGCCCCCAAAAAAGAAGGCAAAGCTACTTGGACAGATTATAGTAGAAACATTGATAGTACCCTAGATGTTGTGGAATTTCTTGTATCCCGATACAAGGACGAACCTGCATTTTTAGGATTTGGATGCCTCAATGAGCCATGGAGAGAAACCAGCGAAAACATTTTGAAAAGTTACTATTTGCGAGTATATGATCTAATCAGAAGAAAATTAAACTCTAACCACCTCATTGGTACATCTCCGCTACTTGACGACCAAGACATTGGAAAATCTGATTGGGAAACGTTTATGGTGTCATCAAAAGTAAGATCACTCACTACCAGTCACATTCATAATTGACCCTTGATTAGTACAAGAATGTAATTCATGAATGGCACAAGTATCAAATATGGGGGTTTGAAACTAAGAGCGAAGATCAGGTTTTAGAATACATTGAAAATCATCTTACAAACAGCATCAAAAATTGGAAAGGTAATCCGCTTATTATAGGTGAGTGGTGTTTCGGAACGACTGGACTGGCACCTTTCGACAAGAGGGATCGTTGGAATTTGTTCTCCAAAAGTCTTTTGAAAGCTTATAGCAACATTCACTGGACGTTCTGGTCGTGGCGTGTGAGTGGTGATGAACAAGGCAAACAAACTTGGTCTCTTCGGAATATGATTCGTGGTGGTTGGTTTCCTGATCTTAATCAATCGTAATTACAATAAAAGTTTATTATGATAACAATCACAACTGTCTTTTGCGTAACTTCTTAACAATTCTAATAATCTTCTTTCCACTGCTCTTGGCTGCTTTGATGTTCTTATGAGCGCGTTTCACACTAAATACGTCTGAGATGATTTGGTTGAGTGTTTGGTCGGCATTCTCTGCCTCATTGTCTGATTCTACTTCAGAACTGTAGAATGGAGGAGTGAACTTAATTTCCTTTTCTTCATCAAGATCCATGTAGTCGTTGTCCTTTAGTGCAGATTCTGACAAGGGATTTACAGTTAATACCCATTCGTCCTCATCTTCTTCATCTTGTGCTTCGAATAAAGGATTAACTTCTACTAGCCATTCCTCTTCCTCTTGAGATTTGTCAATGTTATCAAACATACTGGGGAAGAATTTTCTGTACTCTGCTTCCAGTTCTTTATCCTTTAAATCACCAAACTTTGCCCTGATTTCTTCTCTTCTGCTCTTTTCGAGTTGATTTTCTTTCCTCCTTCGAATGAAGAAATCAATCACACTCATACAGACAACCGCTACCGTACCAACAACGAGCACTGAAATGGCCAAGAAGGTGCAGAATGTTTTAAAGCCTTCAGCAGGGAATTGATCTACAAAGAAGAGAAGACCAAAGAACAGCGTAAGCACGATACAAATCAACACAATGTACTCCATAAGGTTATGGAACTTTTTGCGGAATGGAACTGTGTGAATGTGCAACAACAAGGACAAGAACATGATTACCAAACCAAAGACTAGAACAAGAACGGACGGCAAGAATGTATTCAAAACTGCAATTCCCAACTTTCTCGCAGTGATAATCAATTCCCAATAAATATATTTTGTTTTAAAGCGGGTCAGTAAGAATTTGAATTGCATTTTAAAGTTCTTAATGGATAACCGGACATTTTCTAGTTTTCCTTCTAATATTAGGATTTCAGCACCATCTTCAGTCGATTCTAATTTTTGAATTTGTGATCTGATTTTTGCATCTTGATTCAAAAGATATCTTGATCTTAAGAACAACACAACAAACAACAACACGTAGCCCAAACCGAAAACAAGATAAATTATAATTGACAATGGTAACATTTGAGACCATTGACCATCGCTTACAAAACAAATGATATCAGGAGATGCATTCAAAGTCCAGGACTGATCGGCTTGGTTGGTACAAACAAATATTTGACTTGCTTGTTGAATAATGAACAAGTACAAGAAGGAAATCAAAGCAGTGAAAGCATTAATGATCTTATTCAAGAAGTTTTTGGTTTGTTCCTTGCTGACACCTTCTTTGAGCATCCATATCAACATATTTCTACACCAAATTGTAATATTGACACACATCAGCCAAATATGGCCGACAAACAAAACAGTTTTTATTTTCATTCTTGTTGAGAATTTCTTATCCGTTTCATCAAAAGAATGATTAAGCATAGCAATATCATCCTCAGTCTTGAACCTCTTATATTTAAACGTGACATATTTTCCAGTTTTATTTACAATCAACCCTCTTATCAAACCAAATATAAATAAGACGATAAAAGCAAACAAAAAGTAGAACGGAACACAAGTAATTAGAATCCATTTGGTCACAAAAGTCATTTCCGGAAAAACACATTGCGGCGACAAGAAATCAATATTAAAATTAGAAATACTAGCAGCAACAAGAGAATCTCCAATTGTGGAAGGCCACTGGACATCAAAAGAAGAGAAAATACTTATTATTTGCCAAAATCCAAAAGCAATAGAAATAGAAGACAAATGTGTGACTTTGGTGCTGCTGACTGCAAAGAAGATTACAGTAATCACACCAAGACCAAATACAGCCAATAATAATTTGTACCAAGCACCGCCAGTACATTCCCTACATGAATTTTGCCATTTATAAAAACCAATGTCACATTCACCACACACCCTTGATAAATTATTGTAAGCATGTTCACAGTGATCATATGCACCGCCTGGACATGCACTTGCTGGGAAGCAAGCAATATAGTTAAAAGGGTCCACTGCAGTGTTCCAATAGCCTTTGAGTGCTTTTGGATAAGTAATATTAAATCCCTCACAATCAGCACCAACCTTACAAGAAGAGCATGGTTGTAAAAGGTTCTTACCAGTGTAATAATATCCATTTACACATCCACAGTGTAAATAAGAAGTAGATGCTATTCCTGATTGTGTATTCACTGGGCACTTGTTACAACCTAAACTACCAGGAGATTCTTGATAAGTATTGTTGCCACAAGGAATGCAATTAAAAGTTCCTGCTACTGGTTTGTAAGTACCTGCAGGACACAATGTACAAGGAATTTCATAACCACTACTTTGATATCCAGCAGGACATGGATCATATCTAAAGTTACTATAAATGGAAGAACTACTTTCTGCATTTCCTTGTCCTTCTGAGAATAAAACACCATTTTGCATAAACCAATTGATTTTGTCGTGACTTAACATGACGCTGACATAACCAGAAGAATGTGGAACAACTTGACATTTTACAAAAGTTGAATTAATGATGTCACAAGGAATTTTGCTTATAAATTGACCAAATCTAATAAAAACTTTGTAGTTGGCTAAGAAATTGTAAACTTGCACGCTGACTGTTGTATTACCAATAGTCGGTGAAGTAGATGGAGTTAAGGAAATGATGTTTAAATTATCATGCAAGGTTATTTTTTGAATGGATACAGTGGATTCATCATACATGTTGTAAATTGTAACAGTTAACTCTGTCACTAACTTATTTTGAGTAAAGTCATATGGCAAAACACAATAAACATTTGTTGTAGTTGCATTGACAGCAACCGCTTCATAAAACAAAGTAGAAGATTGTTCAAATTTACATCTCGTTACAAGTTCCATGCGTCTACCTAACACTTGAACTACAAATGTTTTTCTAGGAGAGACCTCTGGTGAAATATTTGTAATGATGGGTTGGTTGACCTGTGTGACATAGGTAATAACTCTTGACACATAATTCAATCCATTATCAAATGAAATACCAAAGTTTACGTCTACAGGGAATGACACATCTTCATGTGAAGAAATGTTATTAAACGTTGGCATCATCACACTCAACTCATCAGTTGATGTCATGTTTAATTTCATTTCCGAAGCAGAAAAAATTTTATTTTCAAAAAGAGTGGTCAACTGAATCAAAATATCATTCAATGGGGTATAAATCGGTAAGTTACTTCCAGAGAAGATCAAGTGAGTATTTTTACGTACAAGTGCAGAATCAAACGCACCAGGAGTATCTTCTGATACAGACGGACCTAGAGTGAAAGTAACAGTCATTGGTATGTTTTTCAGTAAAACTTCAACAGGATTGTTACTTCCTGTTCTCCAATGTATAATTTCAGTGAATGAACCTGATGCATCAGAAGCCAGCTTTGGTACAACTGTTCTACGCTGAACAGATGCAACAATTGGGAAATCACCAAGAGTGATAAATGTTGGTTGCAAGTTGATTACCCTAAGGTTGTGAATAATACCTGGTTGACGCAACTGAATAATTGGATTGACTGGTAGTGATGTAAAATCACCTTCTAGTGTGATTTGTTCAGTTAGACCAGTATAAATCACAGATGGATACACATTTGTGACATTTGATATTCCATTCAATATTTGTAAACCATTTGTAAACAAAATATCAACTGGAATGTTCTTATTGGACCATGCTCTGTATTGTAAAGATGTAATTGTAGAAGGTATCAAGTTCATATCTAATTCACATATAATCGAAGATAATGTTAAGGTATTGTAACCACATTGTAATGGAATGATGTAATTTGTGTCAATGGTGTATAACTCAACAGTCAACTCTCCTACATTTTGTATGATTGGAAAGTTCACCATATCAATGTAAATTGGACCTGGGGTACTCCTTGTAACTACAGTGCAATTACAATAAACAGGATCCATTTTTTTGTATTTTAGTAAAACCCCGTTTTGATTGGTCGCTCTCACATTGTAAGTATACACATCAAATAAAAGATCAAGAGGGTAACTGAAATCAGTGTTCCACAATAAGGGAGATTCTATCCGGACGGTAGTTGGGTTTACAAAATAACACTTTTCAGTTTTCACCCACAACCTTGTTACATCGTAGAAACGAACAGAGACATCATTGTTAGTGAAATCTCTTCCTATAACTGTAATATTGATTGATTTGTAAGGAGTAACCACGTAGTCAAGAACTGATGTGATGGATGGTCTGTTACTTACAATATCTATCAACTGTAACTCGTTGTTCATTTGCACAGGAATGTTATCAACTAATAAACTAGTTTGAATGATTGAACATTGTAAATAACCATAGTGAGGAGATTTACAAGATACCTTATGTGAACCCAATAGATTACAATCATATTTTTGGATATCGGACGCACAAGTATAAATGACTGATAGTGGAGCGAACCTCGGAATGTTTGTGATTGTAAAAACCACTTTGGGATCGTTGGGGTCCAACACCATGATAGAGGCAGGTGTGACGCTCTGCACAACTGGTCGGTCATATACAGTCACATCACTCAGTGTCATCATGTACTTATCGTAAGAATACAAATCAACTCTCATATTCCATGGCAGAGTCGGGTATTTGTTACTAAACACAGGTAATGTACAGTTGACCAATCTATTTTGAGTTTTACAACCAATCATTGGTGTTTTGTAACTTCTGTCAACAATGACCATTGTGAGGTTATAATCAATGTCGAAACTAGTAGGTTGACTAGGTAGTTGATCAATAGTTGCCATCGACAACCCACTCACTCCGATTGGAATCTTGTAAAGACTCAACCTGAGTGGTTTCACCAATGATATCGTTGCCTCGTCATATGTCAATGTAATCTTCCTGTCAGTACCATAAAACATACTGGGCCCAGGTAGATCCAACAACAATGACATTTTGGTAGTGCTTGATGAACCACCACCATTGAATTGACAGGTCAAAGTTTTTGTTGAAGTCAACTCAGCAGGGACCAGATAAGATCCAATTATAGAATTGGTCATGTTACATAGGTATGAGTAGTCTGAATTGACTGCACTGTTCAATCCAAAGTAAATCTCTGAAGATTTTGTAACTGCGTAGGGATATGCATGTTTGACCATAGGTCTGTAGTTGACCAGCAACATGCTTGCCATTGGCCATTTGATCTTTTCGTTAGAAACAGTGTTGGTCAACTCAATTTCGAAATCAATATGGACTGGTACTTTGCTCCAATATTTATAATGAGCGGTTGACCATATAGTTGATGTACCAAGGGAATTCAAATCAAACTGAGAAGGTAACGTCACTTGATAATTGTAATCAAATGTAGCGGTCACTTTGTAAGTAACCGGTATGTTGTCGGCAGGAACCAAAATATTTGATATTATTGCTCTGTCGAGATCCGTGTGATTGAACAAAACACCAGTTGAGTGGGTGAACCCATAAGGAGGTGCATGGAACAAGACTGGTACTTGATTGGTAGTCAGATTGAATTGTTGACTACCGGCATCTACATACAGTCCGACATAGATCACATTACTCTGAACATTGTTGTTTACAATATTCAACGTACAAGTTGCAGTCAGTGATTTTACGTCACTGAAGGTTGCTTGTGTCGTCTTATCACCATCATATAAACAAAAAACATCATTAGAGTTCAATATGAGATTATTGGTTGTGAGTGTGACTTGTAGTGATGGGTTAATTAATTGATGAGCAAATGGACTC
>JAOPGA020001545.1:0-31473 GCA_026419775.2 Acrasis kona | reverse complement strand
AGGAAATCATTAGCGGCAATAAAATTAGCAAAACGATGCACCTGCAACACAAAGAACATTGTCAATCTATTAAAGTATATTGTAGGATGTGGCAATATTTTATTCATTCTATCGAATGTACTAGAGTAAATGTTTGTCAAATGTGTCATGAGGTCATTGGTTTGATTAAAATCTTGTAACATTTCTAACATTTGTTCGCGAGTGTAGACTAAATCAATATCGGCAAACACATCCGAGATTTCGGGATAACAAGAAATCATTCGGCCCTGTTTTGAAGAATAAAATAATTTTAAATTTTCAAGATCTTTAGCAAACATCATAACTCCATCATGAAGAGTATCTATTAAAGAATATACATTAAATACACAGTCTGCCTCTAACAGAAATTCGAGCATCCCTTGGAAATTTTTCATAAAATGGAAACAAGGGTGCTTAGGCTTTCCCTCTTGGTTTTCAATGTATCCTCTTACATTAGATAGAAAGTATTTTGCTCTTAGTTCATTTTCATTTATCATGCAATAGAGGCCAAGGTACTGAAAACAGCAAGCCGTCTCAAAAGTGTTTGAAACACTTTCAAAATCATTTTGTGTCATCAAGTTACGACACAGTTCAAAAAAGAAGTGTGCTGATTCATCATTACCATCTTGTCTATAATAAAAGGCTAGAACGCCATACACAAATGCAATCGACTCCCATTTCGGGGCCTCTAGTTGGCAGGCCACGCCATCATGTTGTTTATCGAGATATAAAAGCACATCCGAAAGTTCTCGGCTTGTTAAGTGAGGACAAAATAATAACATCTCGAAGGAGATTGGTTGAAAAAGGTCTATATACTTGAATTCTTTGTCTGTTGGCTGGAGCGTCAACGTAATCAAGGGTAGGGGCAAATTGGAATGTGTGAAACCAATCTTGAGGTTAGGATGTGTAACACGCCTTGGTGTGTAACGCTCCGTTAATTCTTCCTTTTGATTCTCTGGATACTGACAAGATTTTCCTTTGCTCTTACATTCTGTACACGTGGGAAGTAATCTATCACACCTCCGGTGAAGTCGCTTGCAGTTCGTGCACGTTGAGTTTCCCCGCATCTCCGGTTACAAATATTTTTTTGAAGGTTCTAGTTTACTATCCTTACAAAGATGGACAAAAGGCTACCTCAAGATGTACAAAGACTAATAGATGAGACAATAGCGAGGCATGATGACAACATGGATGGAGAGATTACGTTCTCAGAGTTCAAAGATGTCCTTCTAGATTTGAACGTAATCATTCGCGACGTGAACGATGCTGAGATAAAGGACGCCCTAAGTACAACCTACAAAAGCAGAATGACCAGTGACTTTGCTAAAAAAGCAATCGTAAAGATTTACACTGGACGGAGGCGTCAAGATTCAATTACAGACTCCGACGATGGTGATGCAGAGAGTGCAGTAGAGTGTGTTGACTTGGATGTGATGGTGAAAGAAGTTTTTGGATGTTCAGAAGATAATATTGGCAAACACAAAAAACATAACTTTAAGAAGATGTTCAAATCCATGAGGAGTGCTTTTGATTAGTCACATTCAATGACAGATGCCATAACAGTGCTACTATAATACGTGAAACCAAATCTTTTGAAAAACCTTATCTAACACAAAGTGTCATCACGTTAGATTTGAGGTTGAAGGTCACAGGTATCAGCTGACTGCACCAAGAAAATTAAAATAAACAATAAATTTAGATGTAACAATAAAACTTGCTTTATTATTTCTATGACATTACAACTTAACTTGGACAGCCTGTGAGATGGAGTCAGCAATGTTATGCGTTGCGAACACAGCCAAATGATATTTTTTGTGTTGGTAAGACCGAACCATTTTGAATACACTATCGATTGAGAATTTCGACCATAAAGCATCACTGTCAATTTCATCATAATCAAAAACTTCTATAACTGCTTTGACGTCTGGACTGGATTTGACGCATTCTGTGATTGTGGCCATCTGGACAGACCAATCCTCTAAAGTGAGTTTGAATGGATCTATGAGAACAAAAAGAGTGCTAGATGGTGGCAAAGCTCTTAATCTCTGGGGTAGTTCGGTAGAATGATTCATGATGTAGTGGGGTACTCGAGTATACTGCGATAATTGAGATTCTAGCTGTACTTTGGTTTGTGGGTTTTGTTCCGACAATATACAATATGAATCTTCCACTTCTCGAAGAAAATGTGTTGCAATTCCTGAGGAGCACAGATAAAAGCCGGTTTCCTCAAGATGTGATTGTTCAATGCTAATATAGTCATCGATATCTGACAACTTCTTAGTCTCCGATTCAAATCTAACAAGGTCGCACTTTGAGTGAAAAAGGTACGTGTGTAGATCTACATAAACGAATGTTTTGGGTTTGAATTCGATGAGCTTCTTCATTATTTGAACAATCAGAGAATGCTTAATTATATCTCCCATATTCCCGACATTGTTGGTTTGTATGTTTGGTTGCTCCATTATCTTAATGTTTTTGTAAAGCTGTCAAACAATGGACAAGGACAATGAAGAGCAGGACGCAGAAGCTCAATTTGTTGACGTATATCCACCGCCACCCATTTATTATAGGTTATACGGAGCGACATCTAATGTGGAACCACCATTACCCCCTAAACCAATAGAAAATGACTCCTTTCAAAGTTTTGGTCAAACTCTGTCCGTAAGTACACAACTAAATACTGTCTCTAAATCACAAAGGTTAAAGATATTATAGCGAGACCGTCTGACCATAATGTAAAAGAGCTATTTCAAGAAGCAGACCAGAAAACACACGTTGGTTAGTTAACATATTACATGTCACTTATTCTTAAGATCGCATCAGAGAATTAAAAAAGATGAACCGGTCGTTGCTCTTTAATTACCTAGAACTGTTAAATTTATTGATCGAATCCCCAACAGCAAAAATAGAAGAAGATAAAGAACTAGCGATAATAACGGAAACACCGGAGGCTCCATTTCAACAAACTAAAAAATTCGCGTGGGAGGTCAAGATTAATCAAATACAATTAATAATGATAAACATCTCATATCTCTTGAACTCATATAGGCCACATCAAGTATGCTCCCTTGTAAATTTTAAAAAAAAATTAACACTTACAGTCCAGAGAACAACTAATAGTAATTTTGAAGGAACAATTAAACAGGAGACAAACAGCAACGAAAATCATAAATGACTGTGTTGGAAAATGTTGTGAAGTTTTGAAACAAGCAGCCGATGTTTTGGATCAAAATTCCGCACAAGAAGAACCCTTCAATCCAGTTGACAACACAAATGCGAACAACAAAAAAAGGAAAAGAAGTGGAGATGACATGGACCACATGGATGAGGATTCTTCGGACAACCAAGAGGAGACCAAAAAGCCAAAGGACGAAATAGCAGAAACAAACATTCCTCAAGAAATCACATCTTTGTTCCAACAGATCAAACTGGAAGTAAACAATAAAAGTGACACACAAAGTTGATAAAATTATTTTTAGTTCTTTTTTACAAATTAATTTCTGTGACTGTTATGTGGTGGGACCAAGGACCAGATACAAGCAACAAGCCACGATTTGGATCGCTCTTCAAAGGAACGACAACTGCCGAAGAAGCACTACTTTGTGAGGTTCCATCGTCCATGAAAACAATTTCTTTTGTGAATGTTCCATCATTACGTTTCTTGAGGCGCCATACAATTGAGTCAATAGGTTGAGGAGTCCAATGGCACATCCTTTATTAATGTTAAGTTTTTAGAAACTGGATCATCTTTTAGACGATACATGGTGCCTCCGGCAGCACTCATGATTATGACTTCATTGTCCATCCCTCGCATGATGCCGTTATTGTTATGCAAACCTGACACTACTTGATGGGCCACAGTTTTTGTTCCACTAGCATCGACATGAACACTGTCGGACCACCTACCATAATTCGGACCCGACACATCTTCTAAAACTCTCATGAAGCCATCTCGGTAAAAATGATCATTGGTGACATAGAATGAAGATGGACCTGTTGGTAAAATGTCATTTGGTGTGCGTATGGCTGGGTGAAGTACCGACTTGACATGTGTTGCAGTTGTTGGTAGTGAACCGTCCACAGGTAGTGAGACCTTGAAGATTTCAATCTGAGATCTTGCAGCAGGGCTTTGTGGGTCTTTGATGTGGTCTGGGTTAGGTAAATGGTTGACAGCAAAAATAAACAAATTTTCTGCATCAGGATACAATCCTATTCCATGTGTATGAAAATCAATAACATCAAAGATTCCCATCGGAGGGAACCATTTCGTTCTATCTTGAGCTCTATCTGAATGTTGACAAGCTGTATAAACAAGTCCATTATGAACATGCAAATCCTCACACTGAACAAGTGGTATAGTTTTAGAACCCTCTACATTGATTTTTGTGATCCCACGGAATATTCCCGAACGCTTTATTGGCCCATAGAGTGATGCACCTATGAATACGAGAATAAATAAAAATGCGTTTGTGATCATGGACGGCATGGTTTGTTTATTGTCAGAGTTGACAGGCCACGATCTAATTATCCGACACCATAAAAGAGAGCGGTCAAAAAAATAATTGATTGGTTTATTATACACATTTAATCACAACGTCCCAACATACCAGATTCAATAGCTTGTGCCAATATCAGATCTTGGTTCGCCTTTTCCGTTTGTCCTGTGGCCTCAAACAAATCACTCCGTGTCAAGAGTAGTTCCGAAATTCCCTGATGTTCCCTCACTTTTGATAAACCTTCGTCAATGATTTGTATTCTTTTATACACATCCTGCTCAATGTCACTTTCGACCAGGTAAGCGTAATATTCACTTGGAAATTCTCTCTTTAGTCTCTCACAAATCTTTTTTGTAGACTTGAACTTGTTGAGGTGTAAGTTCGCATCAACAATGTCCATTAACGTAAGTTTGGTTGTGTAGTTATCGTCGACATCTTTGAGAATTTTCTTCGACTCTTTAATGACTGCATCATACCTTCCTAGTTGATTATAAATGTCAACGACGTTGCGTCTTGGAAGAATATAACTTTGATATAATGCTATTGCCCTTTGGTAATATTCATGAGCTGTTCCCAAATTATCTAGTTCCTGGTAACAACATCCAATGTTGTTGTAACAAAGAGCACTAATGTGAGGACGGAGTTGTGCTGATGTCTCATTCTCTTCTATTGCCAATAAGTAAGTAGTGATGGCCTGTTCGTACCTCTACTTGATGTTAATTATAACACACAACTTATTGTACTACCTTCATGTTCATGTTTATAAATGCCAACTAGAATTGATTATGAGAAAATGAAGTAATTATATCACACACCTTAAAAAATGCTTCGTATCTGTTGTTGTGATAAAAATTTGAGTTTGTTAATCTTGTGGCCTTCTCAAAATGCTCTATAGCAGATTCCAACCGTCCCATTATTTCCTCTTCGTAACCATCGCATATAGCCTGAAAATACTCGTTTGGTTGGCACATTTTAGCCTGGCGAACACAGCGAAGCCTATTATGGTCAGAGCCCTAAACATTCGTTGCACTCACTTTAGTATTTTGTTATCTGTCTCATAATAGAGTAAACTCTTTCTAAAGTACACTTCACAGCAAAATGGATATTTTTCAATGCATTGTTCAAAATATGCACTTGATAGATTCATATCCCTCCGGAATCTCGCCTTGTCTGCAGCATCTAACAACTTACCACATTCGCGGGTTGTTCCATATGAGTGCTGCATGTATCAATCAGAATGTTTACAAAAAATACAATAACACTTCCATTTCCGGCATGGTAGGTCACTCCGACGAAAACATGAAATGGAGTGAGGCATTTAAAAATCTTTAGGAGTACTTGAATAAAAAGTTACTTTATTTAAAACATTATCGAGACAATAATTTGTTCTAACAGGAACGTTCTATATTGACCATATCTTGATAGTTTTGTCATCACCACCACTTGCTAGTCTACCATCATTAAGTACAGTGATTGAATGAATATAACTCAAGTGACCTTTTAATGTCGCAACGCATTCACGAGTTGCAACATTCCATATCCTGATGTCTTTATCACGACTGCCACTTACTAGTCTACCATCATCAAGTTTAACAAGTGAATAAACACGATGACTATGACCAGTTAGTATTGAAACTAACCGTCCAGTCGCAGTATCCCATATCTTGATGGTTTTATCATGACCACCACTTGCTATTCTATCATCATCAAGTGTGGTAAGTGAATAAATTTCACCCATGTGACCAGTTAAAGATGTAACGCATTCGCCAGTTGTAACATTCCATATCCTTATAGCAGCATCTCGACTGCAACTTACTAACCTACCGTCGTTGAGTGTGGTGAATGAATAAACACAACGGTCGTGACCTATTAAGGTTGCCACGCATTGACCGTCCGTTACATTCCATATCTTGATGAATCCCTTCGTACCACCACTTACTAGTCTACCGTCGTTGAGTGTGGTGAGTGAATGAACAGGATCATCGTGACCAGTTAATGTCGCAACGCATTCGCCAGTTGTAACATTCCATATCCTTATGACTTTGTCTTTACCACCACTTGCTATTCTACCATCTTTGAGTATGGTAATTGTATTGACATGTTTAGTAGAATACGTACGACTATAACTACCTAATGTAGCAATACATTGCCCGTTATTTGCATTCCATATCTTGACGGTGCTATCTTCACTACCACTTACTAATCTACCATCATCGAGTGTGGCGAGTGAAGTAATAGTATGCTCGTGACCAGTCAAAGTTGACACGCAATATCCATCAAAGTTATTGATTATGAGTTCGTAACGGTCAGGAAATGCGCTTTGCAGGGAGTAAAAGTTGACGTCCTCCATCAACTGTTTTTTACGTTCTGCACCCAGCGCATCGATTTTTTCCTTGACGTCTTCTCCTCGTAGTCTGGACAGAATAATAGAAAAGTCACGTGCTTCTCTGTCGATGAAATAACTTCCGTCTTGCTCTGCTTCCACCGCGAATGCGCTACTAAAAAGTGCCGAGAAGAAGCTGTTCTTCTGCGAGGTGAGTGTGGAAATTGTTGTGTTGAAAAGTGTTCCTCCAATATCAAGTACAACACGATTGCCAACTATACTGCTGTTGATCTTCTTTTCTAACTCAATCACTTTTTCTTCTCGTTCTGAAATCTCTTTTTTTTGCTCGTTCAGCTCTTCTTTTAATCTTTGCTCCTCCTTTCTAATGTGTTGTTGAACGCTATCTTCGAGTTGTTGAAGTTGCTGTTGGATATATTGTTGACAATACTCGGTTAGTTGCCTCTTTAGTTGAACAAAAAAATCAGATGTCGACATCGTGTCTCTTCCTGTTCGTTGTTCTGCTTCATTGTAATATAATTTACAAAAAAGGTCATTATGTCCGTAGTGAAGAGCAAGAACAATTCCGAGGGTTACTCTAGCTTCACCATATCTGATAAGAGAGCAATCACTACATATGTAAATAATAGAATGCAATCCATTGATCAGAGTTGGCAACCGATTGATACAAACGACGTTTTATCAAACGACCTGTCAAATAGATTTGCATCTGGTAACGTCTTTTGTCAATTGATCAATAGAGTGCAGCCATGCACCATTGATGCAAAATCATTCAAACTTGGAGACAACCTATCCATTTATCAAAAGAAGGAAAACTGGACTGCTGGTTTGGAGGGAGCAAAAAAAATAGGGTGCATCATTGTTAGCATCACTTCACAAGATTTGTCTGACGCCAATGTAAGTTCCTCCTTACATTGTTTTTAATACTCCATTATAGTCCAAGTTTTTGATATCCCTACTATGGCAGGTCATGAGGATAGATTTTATGAAGAAGGTCAACGTTGTTAATTCTGAAGCTGTTCAAGAGTTAAACCTTGTACCTGAATCTGGGAATGACAACTCCAACATTACTGAACGAAGAATATTACTGAGATGGATGAACAGTTTAATAAAGAGAACAAGCAACATTTGCTCTACCTCAGAAGTAAATAACACTGAATCTGACATCCAAGATGGAACCGTTTATTTGGCTCTACTACATGCCATTGATCCTAATCTATTAACTAAAGAAACTTGCGAAGAGCTCGCCAAAAAGACTGAATCAGAGAGAGCAGCTGAGATTATAAAGGTTGCAAACCAAATTGGAGTCGACAAAGAGGTGATTTTGGAGCAAAGCGATATTTTATCGGTATGTCCTCGTAATCTAAAAGCTTACAATTTAGGGATCTCGTCTTAACGCACCTTTCTTAGCCACTCTGTTCGAGATTTGGGTGGATAAGACCACAAAGGCTAACGAGAACAGGAGAAGTAGATCATTTATAAAATTGACTCCTGAGCAGGAAACACAATCAAGTGGCGCTGTTAAACAGGACACCGCAAACACAAATGACGAGTCGCTAAAAGAGGCCGAAAAGCAATCAGCATCTGTTGGTACTCCAAATGACAGAGCTGATATTTCTGAACAAAGTGTTGGCGTGGAAATCAATGAATTAGATACCACTAATGAGCAGCAGACTGAACTGACGGAATCAACAACACCTGTTGATCTACTTGACTCCGAACTAGATGATCTAACTGACGTGGAATCAGTAAAACTGATGCAATTAAGAAAGAGATCGAAAGCAATGCATGAAAGAAGTAAGCACGTAGGGTCTGACATAGCAGCTGAATTTGCCACTCCAAGATCTCCTGACGCGTCAGCAAGCTCAGAAGATCTTTTACGTTTGATAAAATTCTATAGACAAGAGTTGATAAACTCCAAACAAATTATTGATTATATAACGTCAGCAAACAGTAGGGACGGTAACATTGAGTTAATGATAGCTAACCGTAGATTTGGTAGCTTGAGTTTAGATGTGATAAGAGAATTTGAAACACCTCTCTATCCCAAAAAGTGTGGTATTATGGAGAAGAGAGGCAGATTGATAAGGACATGGAAGAAGAGGTATTTTGTATGTTGCAATGGATACATTTTCTATTACAGTGATGATGACGATCATCCAAAAGGATTTATGAGATTAGACAACTGTGGTGTCTCTGCCAATGTGGATAAATTAAAATTTAAGATTAATACCCCAGCAAGAAGCCTTCGTATTAGGGTAGAAAATCGAAAAGACTTGAAGTCATGGATGAAGTGTGTAGATGCAAACAGTAGGTTGGATCCCACACCAGCTTTCTGGTAGAGAGTTTGGTCAAAAAGTATTAATAATAAATCAATTTGTTATATTTATTTCATTCTATTCATGTTACAACCTAGATGGATACCTATTCCTGTACCTTACAATCAACCTTCATATCCAAGATCTTAAAACTAGTTTGACCCTTCTCCATTTTGAACCTACACAGCAGCCTTCTACAAATTTTACCTTCCAACTTCATGATTTGTTCGCCAAAAATATTTTTCAAAGGGCCACCACCAATGCGTATAAGATTAGAGTGGTCGTCACACTGATAACAATCATAATAACAAGGACCTTTATGTTCTCCAGGAGTTTTAATCAACACTCTGGATACTATTACATTCTTTTCAAAAACAAATTCTACATTAGTTCCTTCTGCTTTACATGATACTGCACAGGCAGGACTTTTCAAAGGTTGGTTTTCCTCGACTACTTCCTTTGTGGCGACCTCTCTCTTGAAACTATCACTATGACTATAAGGATAATGTACTTGTTGCTGCCTTTGACTGCTTGTGATGGAAGGTGCTTGTTGTGCTTTGACAGGCGGCGATGACTTTCTAGACTGCATTCTTCTTTGAACACTACTTTCTGTTTCTCTATACAAGTTACTTGTAGACTGGGGCCTCTTGACCTCTACTGATGGATTTCTTTTAGGCGAAGGAAACGAATGCATTTGCTGTGTGCTTTTGGTGGGAGATTTAAATCGATTAATGGTAGCCTTGTTCATTTTTACAGTAACAGCAGCAGGAGGAGGTTTTGACAATGATGCTATTTTTTAGTTTTTGTAAACAAAGAAAATGAAACATACGAAGAGGAACATCAACCACACGACTAGGAAAGTACAATTTCGGAAATGCGGCCACTTTGATGGATTTTACATTTTCTCTAGAAACAAAAAGAGGAGCGGTGTCTATAAAAGAAGGAAAAGATGAATCATTTCATACAAGTCATAATAATAATTACATATTTGAGAATTAAAAGTAGGTGTGGTCCCGTCAAGAGTATATCTACAAACGACGCCTTGAACACATTCAATCTTTAGCATGTTATTTTCTGGGTTGTAATGTACAGTAGGAGGACTTAACGCTTCAAAGGTTATAATAAACATTACACACATCTCACTCACAGTCATAAGGTTTAAAGTTTTTGATTTTGCTTTTTAGTTTGTCCTTCTCAATAGCAACCACTCTAACCAATTGTGGAACGTTCAAATGACTCTCAAAAGCAGTATTGGGTACGTCGTCAAAAAGTACTCCTTCTGGTTCCGAATACAATGCAGAACTACAAAAATGTTACAAAATTAATTTTTCCATCTTTCTTACTGTTTGTCAGGTTTAGATCCATCAAGTGAATAGTAGTAATTACATCCAGCCTTTGCGATAATGTGAAACGATTTTGATATGGGGTCAAAGTATCCTTGTGGAGGCGAACTTTCTGAAACGAGTGATGAAGGTGAAAATGAATGGTAAGCACATACCTATCGGTGAGTTGAAAATGACAACTTCACTTGCATACTTGCATCTCTCAACTGCAATCATTTTGATGGCATTTTCGTTTGAAGAATGTAAGGATATCTTGTTGGTGTATCTTTTACTTGATTTGGTAGGTTCTGATCCATCCAAAGTATAAAAGTATATTGTACCTGGCATGGTTGTGATTTCTAATGTCTTGTCAACTTGGTCAAAATCTCCATCGGGTGCTTCTGATGTAAGACTGCTTCTGAAGAATTGTCTCTCTCTATCGCTGTAATGTACTCTGTCTGTAGAATTGACGCTTGATGAACTATGGAAAGCTTGTATGGCATTGATGGTTTGTGTAAAGACCTCAATGGTGTGTATTTGACTAAATTGGACTTCCACGTATTTAGAGACACCGTTTTCTTGTGCAATGTTGATAATGTTATTTGGTGTTTTTTTTACATTTGTGGCAACTAGTATGACTGGAACGTCCTTGTACTGAAAGTGTTGTTGATGTTGTTTAATTTTATGTACTTACTTTGGCAAAGTGATCTATAAAGTATCTAACCTCCGGTAAGAGCACTTGTGTTGTGTACTGTATGGAGTCTTCCGAGGATGCACTGAATACAATTATGAATGCGTCAGTTCCTGGATAGTAGATGGCTTATTATTAAGTCAACCGAGTATTTTTGTAGTCTTACTTCTTGTTTTATCACTGTGCTCATCACAAACTGGTGTCCATAGCTCAAGCGCAAAGTCTTCTTCTTCAACCTCCACGATGTGCGTATGTATATTGCAGGGTGGTAGATTATCAAAGTTGGGATTCGACATTGTTAGCAGATGGTATAATTCAAACTTTCCAGATCTTTCCTCTATAATTAATGATTGATGAAATAAATCGGTTTTGTATTATTACCATCGCCTAGAATCATAATTTTATAAGGGTATTCAATCTAAAATAGGTAAAAAAAGGAAGTGATAACACGCGTACAGCTTGTCCGTTATTTATCTGGTTCATTTTGGTTTTTTCGCTGTTCTGCGGTTTGTATTTTAGCTTGTTCTGGTCAGATAATGGTGTACCTCAAAATCCTTCCTCTTCTTTTTGAGAGATAAGTATTCAACCTCATGTTTGGTCAGATTATCAGATGATATCAAAATTTCCTCCAGTTCATCATCGCTCAAATCAGACCTCATAAGTGATGGTGTAACGTAAATGTATTCCGCCTTACAAAAATATGGCCACCAATCAACAAAAACTCAAAAAGACAAGATGGCAACCAAAGTCCCACGCAACTTTAGATTATTAGATGAATTGGAGAAGGGAGAAAAGGGTACTGGCGATGGTTTCGTATCATATGGACTTGCAAAAGACGATATTATGATGTATGATTGGTCAGGATCAATCATTGGACCTCCTGGAGTAATTTAACTAAGTAATCTATTCTAAACGCTCATATAGACTGCATTCGAAAATAGAATCTATAACCTTGAAATTCATTGTGGAGATCAATACCCAGAGAGACCACCAACAGTCAGATTCACAACAAGAATCAACATGAAATGTGTCGGAAACCACGGAGAGGTATTTACTTAATTTTTCAAGACTAACTTACATATAGATCGTTAACTCTCAATTCCAAAAGCTTGGAGCAGGATGGAATAACACTTTTGACATTTCCACCATTCTCAAGGAACTACGGAACGAGATGAACAACCCTGCTAACAAAAGATTACCACAACCAGCTGAGGGAAGCAACTACTAAACTTTCTGTAAAATAAATTTGCGTTGTTAATAAGTAATACTTGATGAACTGCGTTTGTTGTCGGAACTTTGTTGATTGACTTGCACGAAAAGCTTCCCGCTAAAATCTGGTTGGTTTATAAAAAAGTGAATTCGCCGTTAATAGTTTTGACGTTGTGATGGTGGAACCAAACAACGAACCAACATCAAATTCCAATCAAACAAGCGAGGCGATAGATGATGATGGATTTAGAACTCTATTGGATGTTGTTTGTGAACAACCGAGAGCGCCAGTTAATGGGAGTGGAAACGACATTCAAAAAGACCAGTTACAAAACGGAACACACGATAAAACAAGCCAATCTGACGAACATGTAGAAAAAGACACGCTAAGTTCATCAACTGCCCCTAAGAATTCAGCATCAAATTACATTACATTACAAGTACTTGGTAGGCGGTTAACTTTTTATCGAGGCCCAAACCACCAAACTCCACAAACCAACACAAATACATCCCTATATAGTTTCGCTAGAAGTTGGTACCTATCATCACTTCCAAGAGTACAAGATGGTGACAGTTCGAGATGGAATGTAATCGACTTGACAACCTTAACAAATAACAACACTTTAAACAACACTTCAAACGTCATCACGGACGACAAGGATGTCGTCGTTACAAATACACAACATACGATTGAATTAGAATATGAATCAGGTACAGACTTTTTAACACAAATTACAAAGAAGAAGCGTAAACGTGAATCAAAAGAGACGTTATTCACTAACATGATTGAGTGGTGCAGAAACACAAAGCGACAAAGAAGATTAAGAGAGGCAAATCAGGAGACGGCTAAAAAAATAGAACTCCTGTGCAACGAATCTGATACCTTATAAAACATGTAAAATAAATAAAACAGTAATACAATAACCCTGTTTAATGTAATCCGTTCAGATAAATTTCTCCGGGCGGGCTTAATACCCAACTCTCGCTCAAAAATAGAAGATACGACCATAATTGTTAGCCCAGTGACTAAATTTAATGCCACCATACAACTATTGTTATCTCTCTATTCTGGTGTTGAATTTAAAAATGTTGGGTGTAGTCCCCATTAACAAAAATACACACAAAAACAAAACATGCCACCTCAAGAGTCACGCATTAGCCCTGTGGATAATGTCCCAATCACCTATGATGCTGCTTGTGTGGAAAAGATTGCAACGAAATCGGCTCCACCACCAAGACTAGACTCAGATGCTGTGAGTGAAGCGAAGAAATTGGACGTTGAGGCAATAAGGTCTGCCAAATACCCAAAAGCATCCATCATTGCCACCATAATGCTTTGTTTGTGCTTTATTGCTTTTGGAGCATCGATGAGTGCTCTCGGACCTACTTTAGAGTATTTGGCACTACGCACTGGTCGATCAGTGGAGGATATGGGATGGGTGTTCACTATTAGAGGATTGGGAGTAGTTGTTGGTTCTACTGCAGGTGGAAAGATTATTGACCTATTCACACAAGCGTGGCAGCGCAAGCTACTCCTGTCGCTATGCATCATGATCCAGAGCATAGCGTTTGCTTTCATACCAATTGTGACCTCCTTCTACTTGATGGTGTCTCTGCACGCTGTTATGGGTCTCTTTGGAGGAATAGTCAACGTGTTCTGTAACGTTGTCCTGGTGTACATTTGGGGAGACAAGGTGGGTCCTTTCATGCAAGCGCTACATTTCTGTGTGGGTGTGGGATCGGTCATTGCCCCTCTCGTGATCTCTGCGGTCACATCGGTAGTATCCACAGAGAGCGAGGTTTTCCCAAACTCTGTTCACGTATCCTACTGGATCTTTGCAGCGGCAGCAATCGCAACTGCAGTCATGATCATATTTAGCCCAAAGATGGATGCCAGCAACAACGTTTCGCCATCAAAGACACCAAGAACCAAAAAAAGATTGACTCTCAAGGAACTTGCCGCAAAACTTACCTTCCCACTACGCAGGCCCAAAACACCTTACGGCGAGGAAGAACCCAAGTTCTCTTACGTGCCAAACAAGCAAGAGCAACCGGACATTATGGAAGCTAAACCTCAACACAAGGAGTTAGAAGATGTAGTCGAAGGAGGAAAAGTAGAAGGAGACATTATGGACAAGCCACAAGAAAAAGTTGAAGAGGTGATTGAAGATGAACAAGACACATCCTTGGTCAAAAAAGTTATAATTACTCTGCTAACGGCCGCCGCTTTATTCTTCTATGTCGGTATCGAAGTTGGTTATGGTGGGTTGATCTACACTTACGTTCGCATGAAGGACTTGACTGACGAGGCCGGTGCTTCCTTGGTGAATTCCGAGTTCTGGTTGAGCTTTACCGTTGGTCGCTTGGTTGCGATACCCTTATCTGGTTGGTTGAGACCAAGCATCATGTTGGTGTTGGACGTTTTGGGTGTCTTTTTGGCAATTGCAGTTCTATTGACATTCAACAATAGCTTGGTTATGGTCTGTATTGGAACAGCTATTCTAGGTGCTTCAATGGCATCTCAATTCCCTGCAACAATCTCGCTCCCTAAAACTCACATGGGCATTGAAGTAAGCGGTGCTATGACTGGTGTCATGGTTATTGGTGCTGCGTTTGGTGAGATGGTGATTCCTCTCTGCGTAACAACCTCCTTCAAAGTTGCAGGTCCAGACGGCCTCATGTGGTCTTTATTAATAATGTGCAGTATTGCTGCCGTACTTTACGCGGTACTTTTGATAGTGTTCAGAAACAAGAAAGCGGTAGAGCAATCAAAGGAGTCTAAAAGTGAATGGGCGCATTAGGAATCGGTTCTTCAGAACGGTCCACACTTTTGTAAATAAACAAATCAAACCTTTTTTAATCAACCGATCGAAATCTATACCGCCTAAACGTGTAATTACTTGGTGGCCAACTTCTTTTCTGATGCTCTTAATGCTCTTGCATCTGCACTTGATCGATGCACGGTCTTTGTCAAAGTTTTTTTGTAAAGATGATTTCCATGTCACAGACCTTGAACTAGTTCTCCACATGAAGCCAAGTTATCCATAAAAGCACAATGACAGCACCAAGCCAGAACTCCAAAGCAAAACCAAACTTCTCTCAAATACCAGACGATATCATCAGATTGATTATTTCATACTTGAATTTGACAGAAAAATGTAAATTATTGTGCTTGTCAAAAGCATTTCGACAGCAAGCAATAGTAGATGATTTATGGATTCCACACTTTAAATATAATAGCAGAGGCCTTTTGGACAAGAATTATTACTTTGCAATTTCACAGTTGGAACAGTATCGTAAACAAGCTGCAAGAAGACTCGTCATGCCGACCAAAAAGCACTATAACGAACGTCGAGTGGGAGATAAAACAATAATAGTACGTTATCACATTCACCTCTTTAACTCACTTTACTAGGCAGTATTTGGCGGAGTATCATGTGGAAAATCTACCCTCCTGACCAAATATTCAACAAACTCCATGGAACTCGCTTACGAAAACTTGGAAGAGTATTACACCATTCATTTTAAAATGCCAGACGATGAGCAAGTTCCATTCTACTTTGTGCCAGGAGGTATGCAAACATCAAGACATTAACAATAAAAATTACTTTAGGGTTTTACCGAGCTTTTAATAGAATAGATGACTTCATTGACCAACAATACTCATCGTACGTGGAATGTGCTCACGGATTCATGCTCACATACTCCGTCACTTGTTCAAAAAGTTTAGAAAAATGTAAAGAGCTCCTAGAACGAATAATTTCCGATAGAAAAGTCCCACCCGAACGACTACCAATCATTCTAGTTGGTTGCAAATCAGATTTAGAGGCACAAAGAGAGGTAACGTGCGAAGAAGCAAATGCACTCGCAAAACAATACGAGTGCTCACATATCGAAACGAGCGCATTAACGGGGCAAAACATTAAAGAGGCCATTTGTGCCATTGCCTATTACTCCAAAGGATTTTATCCAGCGATACCACACACATGGGAAAAACTCAACAATGGAGAAATAATCAACACGGTCACAGAAAAACACTACATTGATAAAAAAAGAGCGAAAAGCAAACAACATGTGAGCGAAAACAAAATAAAAAAATGTATGGTCATGTAGAATACGCAATCTTCTTTGTATTTCTCTTTATTGTTATATGTAGATGAATATGAATAGAAAACTAAGTGTATTCCTTCATTTGATATGCCAATGTAATTGCTGAATAGAGGTGGCATAAGTTGACCGATAGGAAGCCTATTACAAAACCTATTTTACCAGACGCATTTCATTTAGGAAAGTACTAGTCTTGAGAAACACAAAAAATAATGAGAATACTCTTGTTTGTGGCACTTTTCACAATTTGCACTACAGTTGTCAACTCTACCGAATGTAGTCCAGGACAACACTTCCAACGCAGTTTTTTTGGGAACTGTCCTGAGTGTGATGAGGGTAGCTATTGTCCCGGTGACGATAAAATGTACAAATGCCCTGAGAAAAGTGTGAGTACGGTGCGCGGTCTCTCATCATGCACTCCTTGCAATACTCCTTCAAACAATCAAGACTTTTGCTACCTTGAGGACTTGCCAGCAGACCGCAAAGAAATTTTTGTATATACAGAGGATCGCCGCGGTGATATGCTCTTGGATGGCACTGTTCACCTTTATAACTTTACAACCAAAGGAAACGTCAATCTCGCCATTCTACACCTTCTTAGAAGCGACTTTACTAAAAGAAACAATTATGACCAAGTAACAGTCAACGTTTATCAAAAACAGAGTCAGGATGATGTAATGACGTTGTATGTTTCGAGCAAAACAGGAAATCCAAGTGAGAGTAATCACGAACAAAAGCTCACTGGTGCAAATGCTACCCTAACCATCCGCAACAATGATGTGGAGAAATCTGCCATTTACGTCTCAATTGAATTCAAGAGATGCACGTACGTTGGTATTGGCATCCAATACAGCAACGTACCAATAAAAGCACTTGTCCAACCAAACACGGTGACACAATTAGAAAAGCACAACTTATGGTCCATCCAAACATTTAAACTCATCATTCCAACCATCACTCAAAAGAGCTTAATTACATTAGCAGTAAAGGGTGAAGGTGAGAAGTTTAAAACTATCTTAATGTGGTCAAAGAACAAACAAACCAAACAAGACACAAACCTTATGAATGCAGATTTAGTTGTACGTGGAGGAAACAACACATCTATCACAGTAGCTGATCAAGGAGATGTTGTGGTCACTGCGATAATGAGAAGCTTTTTGGGCCAAGAAGTAGCTCCCATCGTCAAGGTCCAAGTAGAACCTTTGTAATGGCAAATAAACAATTACCAACTTGGAATATTATGTTTTAGCATTTAAAGCATCGTGCAATGTGTACGATGTTAACGACAAGAAAAGCCCTTCATGTCGGCGTTAAATGATGATAACCGAAAAAGTTTTGAATCATGACTTTGGTTCTTCTACTCGCTTTGTCTTCAAAACCTGGGTGTATAAAAGAAAAGGAAGGTTGTGATATTATAAAACGTGTGAAAGTAAGTGGACCGTGAAGGTCAGAAAAAGTGGTATCATGCTTCTACGAGCTGGGCGTCGACTTTCATGATTCAATAATATTAAGTGACAACTTCTGCGCAACTTCTTTATCCCTATATTGATCGGTGATTGATGATTTTATCTAGTAGTTGTGGATGTTGACCCAAACTGTTTGTATTACGTTTCCGAGGCTGAATTGCTCTTCTTTTTGACTGCTCTTTTGTAGATAGTAATTGAGAAGCATCCTAATTCTCGTTCTTTACATAACTTCGTCACATTGTGACAGTCGAAATTTGGTTCACTTTGTTTGTCAACTGTGTTATAAGACGCAGAAGATGATCCCTGATTTTGACGACGCCATTGCACTTACACCCACTCCAAACAATCCTTATTTATTTTCGGGAACGATAAAACAAAATCAATGGAGTATAAATAAAGCACCGAACGGTGGTATACTGTCCGCGCTTTGTATGAAAGCTGGAAGTCTTGCATTAAAAAATTACCAAAAGCTAGTTTTGAAAAACACAGAAGAGCCCTGGTTTCCACACCCATTGAGCGCGAACTTACATTTTTTAAAAGTTTCAGGATACGGTGAAAGACAATTCAAAGTTGAAGTACAAAAGACCTCAAAACAATATGCTCAAGTAGTAATTAAAATGACAAAAACCCAAACAGACACGAGCCCCATTATCATGTGTATGGCATGGTTTGGAAAGCTGAACTCAAATCCAAACGCATGGGTATACGAATCAGACGGCACAACTTTAGACATGTCAAAAGTCGTGTCTAAAGACGAACTCCTAGATCAATTTCACGGAAAACCCGCTGATGCTTTAAACTCACTAACGCTTTATAGATCAATTGATGTTAGACTGCTCCCAGATGACCAAGAAAATAAGAAAAAAGAAAGAGCGTGGATAAGCTTCAGAAATGGGAGACCAATGGATGACATTTTTAGTCTTTCGTTTGTTATCGACGCCTTAATACCGCACCCCATTACCATATTGGAATTCGACGAAACATCACGTGTCAGAAAAGGTTTAAATTGGTACCCAACAATGTCACTTGATATAATCTTTCACAGACTACCAGACGAGGGAAACATTTGGGTATATGAAACTTTTGATACTGTCAGTGCACATGATGGCATATTTGAGGAGGTTTGTAAGACTTATGACCCAAACGGTAGACTGTTAGTGAGTGGAAGACAATTTGCAGGAATTGTTCCAATATCAAAAGCTCAAGAAAAGATGAGAAGTAAATTGTGAATACTTTATGAATAGAGAGAATACACTTGGATAACTTGTCCTTGTTCACGGGACGGATTAATTTGTAATATAAAATAAAAATATTTTTTCGATCAACCTCATAATCGTTTTGTAACTAATGTATGTTCAATAAGTATTAGAATATCATGGAGCACTACTGGAGTACAATTTTAAAGAGATTTATTAATCAATTCCTTTTACTTACAACACGATTGATCAACCCTGAACTGGGCTAGATTCTGATAGAAAACACTACAAAACATACTATTGAATCGCTTTAAAATAACCTTTGATTTACAGTATCGTTGCGAACAACAAGGTTTGTTCGGTGTTTTTAGTTGCGGAACAGTTTTTAATCTGCTATGGCAGTTCATTAAAAATACATTGCACCTGCCACATTAATACAAAATTTGTTTATTTTCGTTTTCTTCACATATGTAGATTTGAAAGAAGACGTTTGACATGAAGGGTTTAAATAAATTTGTTTTCCTGCAATTCCAACAAACAAAAACAAAAGTACAAGAACAAAAATGAACAAGACCATCATCTTATCAATTGCAGTTTTATTTATCGTAGGGTTTGTATCCGCAACAACTTGTGGTATTTACACATGCAATTTGAACGACAAATGCTGCAACGGCGAGTGCTATAATCCAAATGCATACACTTGCTACTTACCTTCTGGAAAGCTTTGTGCTACTGGAAACGCGTTCTGCGCACCCGTTGGTGGAGAACCTTACTGCTACAACCCTAATTCAGGAGATAGATGCTATGGTGCCGAATCAGAGGCACCAATCACAACTCAAGCCCCAACCGCAACACCAGCACAAACTGTAGGAGCAACCCCAACCCCAGCCCCAACTTCAGCCCAAACTCAAGCCCCAACTCCAGCTGCCACTAAACAAACAACTCAATCCCCAGTATCCTCAAGCTCTCCAAGTACTTCATCATCCCCATCATCAACCACCTCATCACCAACCTCCACCACTGCTGCACCAACCCCACGTCCCTCAACCACACAAGCCCAAACCACCGCATCCCCATCCAACGAGTCAGGTGATGACAGATCAACTAGCGGATCCGCTGCAGTTGTAGGTTCAATCGGTGCAGTAGGTCTAGGTGCCGCTGCAGTTTTGGCTGCTTTGTAAGGGCAATAAAATTCGTTAATTTTTAACTACTTTACTCCTTCAATATCGTTCCCTTCTTAGTCATCCAATATTAAAAAATGTTTGAGGCTGTTACAAAATAATTATTTATTAACATCAAGCCTCTAGTTTTTTAAGGTCTTTTGTAACAATTTTAGGCTTTATCCTTCTCATAATAACAAGGCAAGTGGTGTAACTTACAATACTCAAGGCAGCACAAATTATGAATGTGTACATAAAACAGTTCCTTCCCCTACACTTCTTACCGTCACCACGGATGTAACTCTCATAAATGTTTGAGGCCATGACCGTACTAATGAGATACGATCCAAGTAATTGGAACAAAAACACGGTTGCGACATTAGTTGCAAAATGCTTTGTTCCCCACAAATCCCCTATCAACGTCGGAGTGGTGCTCATCATTCCTGAAAATTGTCAAACAATGATGAAACAACGAACACTTACCACCATAAGACACGCCAAATAAGAATATTAACACATAGAACATCGGTACGGTGGAGTATGCAAAACAAAACATGCATATACCTATCGATAGGTAACAACAGTTAAGAAAAGCGGGCCTACTCATCCATTGTGACAATCTGTCCGATAACAATCCTAATAAAATGCGACCAAAACTACTAGCAGCGGAGTATATTATCATTAAAATAGCCACAATGGTTTCCTCGCCGCCATAAGATTGCACTACAGAACCAAGGTTATTCAACAAACACACAGAAGAGCCCATGCTACAAAACGTACAGAGCGACAGAAGCCAAAATTCTTGTGTCATAATGACACGATATGTAGGAGGATTGTCATCTTTGACTTGTTTTTTTATTATTGAATTATCTTCCGTAGATTCGGAAGGGTCCACATTAGGGTTCGTCAGCAGACCAGTCCGTTCATCATTAACATTTACCGGATCTTGTTGTTTTGAGCTCAAAAAGATGATACCAATGATTGGCATTGAACCGCAAAACAATAACATGAAGAACACAAAATGAACAATGTTACCAGCAAACACAAAACGAAACAATGCAGAGAATAACCCTCCAGTCATACCATATATACATAACAATGAACCTACAATTTTTCCTCGATGTTTCGGATCAAAGTTTTTTAGGCAAGTAGAAAGTCCACTTGTGTAGCAAGCGTTCGTTCCCCAACTTAAAGTCGTCAAGAATAAACCCAGAACCCAGTATGGAACCACGAATAATCTTAAAAGTGTCATGTAAAATAATGAGTAGCCTATCACCAGCAAAATGAGACCCATGGAACACGTTAGCCGAGGTCCTGCTCTGTCATGAAACACTCCCGTCGCGAGAGAAAATAAATTACTAAGCATACGCATTGAGCCGACGGTTTGTATTTGAATTTGATTATAATAAAGGTGCTCTTTAAGCGGTACGTATAATGTGGCTGTAAAATTTGTCAGTGTGAATCTAAAAAGGGGTAACCGTACCAAAAACATAATCTGTTCCTGCTAATACCATCATGGCAATTGCGGCCGCTAACACTATCCACACATTGCAGTGCGGTGGGTCCATGACGTAGTTCCTCATTTGGTTGGCTGGGAGATTCTGCAATATTTATATTGTAAAAGATTGAAAAAGGTGTCGTGTTGCTCTTGTCGCTTAGTGCTTGTTGTACTATAGCAACAGCTGTTCAGAAGATATGCAAGCTGTATGTTGATCAATTCACTCAATCCTTTTGATTTAACATTTAGACAGGCGATGCACGAGTTTTATCAATTAATTACTTTTATTCATAGTACACAATGGTTCTGATTTCAATACTGTTCCTTAGTGGTGCTTCAGAAGATGTTTGAGGATCAACAAATGCTGTATGTGGCGATAGGCCCGAAATGGAACCATCTTTGAAGTGCTCACTATCAAAGCACTTGATAAACAACACCTCATCCTCACTCATATCCTTAGCGTAATACCATTCATGTTCGGGACTGTATCTAACAGCATATGTCTCTCCGTTATAGTCTGGATAGATTAGAGACACAGGCAATAAGTCTTTGCTATCGACACTTCTAAAATCGCATACTGCTAACGGCTTGTCATAAGCTGGATTATCGATTGGCCTCCACACATTAATCAGTTGATACCTCTTCTTTAGTAACTCTTCTGCATCTTCTGGATTGTGTCTGTGTACTCGAGCCTCGGCAGATTTAGGAGTCTGATCTACATGCACATTAAACACTGGTGTTCTTCTATCTGGTTTGCTTCCGTCCTCTCCTGGTCTATTTCTTCTTATTGTATGGTCATAGATTTGAACTCTAGATCCTCCAGTCTTTTCTTTTATGAGTTCAACGATAAGAGGATAGTATTGTTCGATGATTTCTTGTTCCTTGTCAAAGTTTTTGAAAGTGGATTTGTCTTGGTACAACTGAAATCCAGCAGTGTTAAGAGTCAAATCTGAAGCGTTAGGTGCACTTCTTAGGTTGGTAACAACAGATTTCTTCTCTTCTTGAGTAAAGTTTTTGTCGCTTAGATTGGTGATGCTAAGGTATGGTTTGGAGCCATCCGTTGGGGGAATTGTGTAGAGTAAGGAGGCAGTAGTGTGGGTCACAGAATGATTCTGTTCAATAGTCATGATTGTTCTTGTTTATTGGTAAGTTCGTTATTGGATCACTATTTTTATATTCCACCGACGGCGGAGACGGGCGATATTACTCCGCAACCTTCTTTTACAATAAATGAGGTGCCACATGCTATTGTTCGCGGTAACTTGAATAGTTGTCCACAATGTGTTTGATCAACCAATATTTGGAGTTTTATTGTAACTATCAACAATTATTCTTTCATTTATTGCTTTGAAACCTATAATCCCGATAGGAGATGACTCATACAATTTTGGTACACTTTTGTCAATGTCAGAATTTAACTTGACCTTGTGGAACTCATTACTATGCAACAAAACCGCAACACTCCCACACCACCAACAAAAGATGGAAGGGGTCGGTTAGAGCTCTCACAAACAAATAATACACAAGAACCATTTGTTCCATGGTTTGATAGGTCAGACCTTCCGCCGAATCGAATATCAAAAAAGAGGGTGAACAAAAAAAACAAAACCATACCTTCCACTCTAAACGAACTTTTAAACCAACATACAGGGTCTTCTCCCTGTTCCCCTAGCGACAACAACCAAGACAAAGAACCCGCCACAACCGATAAATACCGAACAGCAAACGACCATGTATTAAATTACTTAAAGGAGGTACAACAGAGACAACTCCAACAAAAAATTAACCAACAAATTATTCAACCGCTACATAATGTTTCGGTGTCGGTCATCAAATCTCAACTTTTATTTCAAAAGACAAGAACACAACCAGTCGTACCATCCTATACCCTCTCGCCAACAGTCAACGACATTATATCCAGATGGGAACAAAAGAAGCACGCACAAGAAGAATTAACACATGAACAAAGACTACAAAAAGAAAGACTCGTCATTTTACAGCAACAATCAAGAAGTAGATCCATCTCAATGATGCAAGCTCCATCTCCCAGCACACCGTCATCAACTTCATCGTCACCTTCATCTCCACTCTCCATCACATCACCTACAGAAAGGAATCGTAGCGCAAGCGTTCTTAACAAAAACATACCCAAGCTCAACTTGCCTCATCACATTTTTGATTCCAACAATGCCAACCCCAACGACATTTGCGACTCTAACTCTTCATCGACATGTTCATCGGTAGACGAAGACAGAGAACACACATTCTTACCTTCATTTGCGAAATTAAACCTTACTTTAAACTTACCCAAACTAAACTTACCGACATCATCTAATGACCCGTCAAGAGAGACACCTAGATCGGCGCCGACACCAAGGAATTACTTTTTAGACATGAGTCCGAATTCTCCCCAACCAAACACTCCGCCTACTTCCGTTCCAAGTACTGGTCGCAACTCTAATCGGCGTTATTATTCTCCCAGACATGCTCCTTATCCAAGTCCAAACAAGTCAACCGGAAGTAGACAAAATTCTCCGGTAGACGCAAACAATGATATTAATAAAAACCAACAACATTATCATATCCAACAACAACAGCAATTATTTGAAGCTGTGTTCAAGTACACTCCTTGTTCGATGTGCATTGTTTCTGATAGCGGTCATCTCGTATGTTCTAATAAAAGTATGTGTGATATGCTTGGCTATGCCGACCACGAATTAAATGATAAGAATTTAAACTTGATTGTACCTGATGGCGCCTCATCTTCTTTTATGAATCAGTTGAATAATGGTAGTCTGAACCAAAATAGTCGGTTTACGCAGGAGTTTATACACAAGAATGGAACTAGTAGCAAGTATGTTTGTGGCGTTGGTATTGTACAAGACTTTAGTTCTGGATCCTTCTTCATCATAACGGTTGTGGATTGGTAAGGTTTTTGTAAATAGTTGGTATATGACCGGCTGTGATGGTGAGCGTACGAACATCAAATAGACGACTAACTTGTGCATCAAGTTAATAAACATTAGACTTGTATTTCATTCTCTTCTTGTTTACACAGAACAGATTTTTAAAAAACAAATTTAAAAAATTAATAAACTTTTATTCACCCCAAACAAAAAGGTAATTTTGTCAAAGTGGCTGCATAAACTATAATCTTTTCCGTTTTTTCCCGATCGTGGAATACACTCAAAACTGAATAGTAATCTCTTATTACAAAGTCATCAGAAAACACAAGAGATAAAAATTGAGATAGGAGTTTCTTATTCAAACAATGAACAAAGAAAACTGACAACTTGATGCGTTTGCTGTACGCTTTTTGAGAATCTGGTATCTTTGTCTCACTATCAATAAAATACATTAAATTAGAAAGAGACAAGCCAACTTCTTCTGAAGAATGCCTCTTTGCAGTTGCCTCGAGTACATCCCATGGCTCATGCACACCCATTACCACATTTTTCAATTTGATGCCATGTGAAAGCAACAATTCTAAACCAGGTAACAATTCAACATTAACAAAATTGCCTATGGATGCCAAGTCACCCTTCTTCACGTCCAAATGTGCCTTGACAGCACCTTTACATAACATTTTAAAGTCATTAAGAACACGTGCGGGGGAAGTCATCATGCTGATGCTAGGAATATAGCCAAAACAAAAAGTAAATTGTTTTAACCTCTCCAAAACACAAATCAAATCTTGGTGGTGGATTTGACTGGACATGATGCTATCTGGTTCATAAACATCATCAATATACAAACGAGATTCGAGCAACAAATTCACGAATGGTATCAAATCATTAGATTCTAATAAAAATTGAAGCAACACCATGGAAGCAGGTTGATAACCATCTTTTTTTACAAAATCAAAAGAATCAAAATAAATCAAAGTTTGTTGGACGTAATATTGTTTAAAATTAGAAAAAACATCAAATAGATCACGTTCCTTCCATCCCCAATAAAACTTGGCTCTCGTTCTATTGGTCAACACAACATCGAGCAACTTTACAACATTTTGACAAAATGCAGTTTTTCTAGTCACGACCAAATGTTCGGAACTAGCTTGAGCAAGCAACGATAAATTAGAATGCAATTTATCGAGTAATGGATGAGAAGTACGAACAGAAGAAGATTTAATTTGAAATTTAAAAATCATTTCCTCATGTTTAGAGGTTTTAACAAACTTTTCAAGAACTTCAAGTTCCTGCTCAGTTATTTTTTTATTATGATTGGTAATTGTACCAATGCCAGTGACATGCTCTGATGTGTTCAAATCATCTTGTACGATTTCAACAACATTTGACAACAAATCAGAATCATCATCTTGGATGATTGGAGATGGACAAGATTCTTTCATGATGGTAAATTTTGAATCGAATTGATTCAAATTACTAGATGGAATTTCAACATTTACATCTTGATCATGATTGATAATCTCTTCTTCGTTCGTTATGGTTGTGACCGTGGGTACCGATTGATCATGATGATCCATGATTTGAATTTGTTCAGGTACGTTCGTTTTCGTTACATGATGGTGATGATGATGATCATCAGTATCCGAATACATTTCCACATCATGAATCGACATTTCTTGATCGACAATCGTCTTTTCATCATTTTTGATTTCTTGATGGACATCATGATTCAAATCATCATTTTTTAATTCTTGATCATTTTCAATTGATTGTGTACTTGTTTCGTTTTTGATGATGATTGGTGATTTGCGCGGGACGATCCTTCTTGATCCTGATCCATCTTTCGTACCCGATCGAATCAAAATGCTAGGTTGTTTTTTGAGAATTGGTTTTAATGTGATCGGACTTGATTTTGATTCTTCGTCGTTGGATGGAGATGATGTTGGTGATGGATGATTTTTTGATTCAATGTTTTCCACAATGTCTTTTACTGTTAATGGAGACGAACTGTTGGATCTTAAAACTACTCTTGATCTGTTTCTTTTTTGAATGGAAGGTGATGGGTGATGTTGATGATCGGAATCGATTTTTTCTTGATCGGAATCGTTCCCGTCAGATGGTGTCATTGGGGATGATGATGATGAAAGTAATGTGGGTGATTGATTGACGATTCTGGCGCGTGTCATTTTGGGAATGGGAGGTGGTGCCTTCTTTGGAGGTTTTGATGTTAAAATGGTCTTTTCGAATTTTTGTTCGTCTTCATGCTTTTGTAACATTTCGTTCAAAATGTCATCTGATTCTTCGTCCTGTCCAAATGTTGTTTCGAAGGTTTCTTTTCTAATGAGAGACTTGACTACTTGATCTTCGTCGTCATCGTCGTCATCCATGTTGAGTATGAGGTGGTGTGATCCATTTCGGTTGCTCTTTCTTCGGTCGGTCTTGCTTTTGTTATATTGTTCTACTCTTGTTTGTAGTTGACTCAATGATGTTTTTTCCGATTCTATTTTTAGATTTTTTAGAAGGGTCCATTCGGATATGAACTTTTCGCTATCCACAGATTGTCTGTGTACTAAATTGACTAGAAAAGTGCTGCTTCGTTCGTGGAGTTCGGTTGGAATTAAATCTCTGTACTGATGTAAACAGACACGTAGTGAGTTGACGTTTTGTTGGACGATTAGTTTTTCTACTGCTTCGACTGCTCTCTTGATTCTGTCGACTCTGTCTAATGTTTTTTTGCTTTGGTCCATTTCTTCCTTCAAAGTGGTCGGAATGTTGATTCCATACTTTTCTCGTAATAGTTTAAAAGTGGGATCGTTTCTTAACTTTGATTCCTCGTTGCTGCTGATTCTCGTCAATAGGTAATTAATGTGAGTTTTTGATTCTGTTTTGTTTGCTTCGCGTAGACAATTGGTGATAAATTCTGCATACTCTAGTTCTGCGATTTCACACTTGAGTAATTGCATGCTTGTTGTCATTTGACGGGACGGATCGGGCTGGGTGTGAACTTCATTGTTCTCAATTGCGCTTTCGCAGTCTTCAAGTTGCTGGACACATGCTGCGATCTCTTGATTTTTCAACGCTGTTTGGACCTTGGATAAAAGTTCAGTCTCAAACTCAATTTTATTGATTAGTTCCATTAAAAGTGTTTCAATTTCTCTTGTGTTGAAGCGAACTTCAATGGAGTTGAAGTAATAATCTGAAAGTGTTGTGAGGTCATTAAGAACTTTTGAAAGTGCAGGAAGTGATGGATCTCTTGATGCTACCTCTCTTCGGAATATTTCATTGGCTTGATTTCTTTTCTTTAGTAATTTCTTCAATGCCTTTCTATGCTTTTGTGCATACTCTAAAACGTTACCGAAACCAGAATTGACTCCTTTGTGTTGTATCATTTTAACAATGGTTTCTAATTCGGACAGGCTCTCTTTTTCAAATGATTCGTCTACAATCTCTTGAAATTGTTGCACTACTATGCGTTTTTCACTATCTTCGATCAAACGGAGGTCTAATTGCTTGGTTATTAAAATGACTCAATTATCACTTACCTCCTGTATTGATGCATTGTAAGACTTTAAATTCAAATGTTGCCTCTCCATCAACCTTTTTGCCAGTAATGGACACATTTAGCACAACATCCTTTTCTTTCTGCACACAGTATAAATCAAGAAAAATAGAAGAAAACTCACAGTATCTAGAGGAATGATACATGATTCTGTTGTTACCGGTGAAGTAACGTCTTCAAGTAATCTTGTAAACCCACCCTCAGGACAGTCGCAATCCACTTGAAAGGGTTGTCCGTTTAAGCTGTTGAAGTGTAGTTTATACTTTCCAGGTTCGAGTTTCATCGAATATGGATTTGTTTCATTGTATCCAAGGACTCCAGTTGTTTCGTAATAAATGTCCTGTACTTCAAATAAGTTAAGACAATTATAATAATCCTCCTACTTACAATTGATAACTTGCACTTGGTAGGATGGTTTTCCTTCTCCGGTGATGAAGATGTTGACATCAGTTTTCAGTGCGCTAACCGATGTTGTGAATAGATCTGACGTCCAAGATTGTTGCCGAAGTAAACCCTCTATTTCATTACTGAACTCTGTTTTTGTTAGAACATGTTACAATAAAACATTCACCCTCCACTTTCATAGACACATTTAGTTTCGGTGGCTTCAACTTTAAACCCATTGAAGAAGTATTTGTAATTTTTAAACGATACTTGCCGTGCGGTACCCTAACAACAAGGTGCTTATTGTTTTGGGTCAGCACCCCATCCATTCTTTCATACTCTTCTGCATCTGAACACGTAAAGAAATGATATCTAAACAAAACATACGGTGCACCTCCTTCATATTTATATCTTACAATCAATGTCAAAAGTCAGATTTTACACAAAAATGCACCTGAAACACCACAGCAATTTTATAAACTACTTTATTCGCATCACATTAAATTTTGACAATATTCTCAAAAAGTAAATATACATTACTCTACTCATCCTTATTACATATAATAATCAGCTCTACAGTGCTTATTATGGCACCAATAACTACAAGAGAAGCAAGGGTAGGCAAGACATAGAGACAAGAATCTTTTTTGTTATTTAAAACAGTCTACGGAAAAGTCAGTGATAGAGATGACATGTAACATACAATCAAGCTGGCTGCAAAGTGAAGAACAAGAAGAGATATTATCCTCAACACACTTTTCTTAATGTATCCTTGAAATCCAATTATCATCCATGAAATGTTCAAAAGTACAAACAAAAGAGTCATTATGCTATGGTGAGTAAAGTAAGTTATTGTTGGACAATTTGGTAGATAAAGTGTTCCGGGACCATAACTTTGGCTCAATACATTTCCATTCAAAAGTAGAGCGTGACATGTTGCAAACCCTAGTCCAGCTGCCACGCTGGCGTGCAACCAAGCAAATTTGCCGTATAGTAATTTAACTTTTAGGTTCCTCTCGTATCCACGTTCCGTAAATAAATATGCCAAGAATAATGCGAAGCGGAAAATCTCTTGTATTGATACTCCTATACTTACTAATAGGTAGGGTAGGTTTACTATTCCCGGTATAAAATAAAATGCAGATGTTAAGCATGTTGATAAAAGGTAGAAAAATGCTGCTGCGACGAATACAATAACCAGTTGCGGTATGTTGCACAAATAAAAATTGAAGATGGATACGATAGGTCCGAACACGATCAACGCATTTCCAATAAGTGCTAGGTACGTCATCCAAAACTTTTACAATATCTAGTTGACCTGTTGTTTGACAATAATTACTGATGCTCATCTCCAAGAGTAGTTCATATGTCAATTAAATATAGTATGTCAGTTCATAGGAGGTGTTTTATCAAATTATTATTACATTCTAAAATTGCGCTGATCGATACACATATGGTGAAGTCAAAGTTGATTGATCATTCATATAGATCAAAATCAAGCTGTAAATACATTAATTCTTTATTAATAAACCTCCGAAACCTTTTATGGTGTATTTCGTTATATTTTGGGTACTCATATTCGCTAGATGAATAAAAATTTGTGAGAGATCCAATCATCAAACCAAAAAGTAAAAAACACAATACATGAGAAGTATCACCTTAACCTTCTTCCTGCTATTCATCTTGACTGCTGTGTGGGCAACAGGCGGTCCAGCACTAACTGCCGAACCCTTCTGCGATGCCAACCTCAGCGGTGACAACAACGCCAGTCCTGCAAGGACTCGATCGTCCATCTCCTGCGTCAATGCTAACCTTAGTGGAGACAACAACGCATCACCAGCCAGATCTGCACAGACTTTATTCAAACGAACAAACTTGGTGTGCTCTGGTAATGGCCACTGCAATGCTAATCAAAACTGCGTATGCAATGAAGGCTTTACTGGTAGTGAGTGCGAAATACCATGCATTCCAACAACTACCTCAGCACCAATCACCACTTCAGCACCAATTACTACTACTTTACCTACTACTGCACCACCAGTTCAATTAACTCCACAACCTACCACTGCCGCACCTGCTACTACTACTGCACCACCAGTTCAATTGACTCCACAACCTACCACAGCCTGTCCTACTTGTCCATGTGGCGAGGAGAACTTATCTGGCGACAACAACGCTTCGCCCGCAAGAAGACAAAGACGTAACGGTGATGCATGTCCAACTTGCAAAGTTTGTCCAACTACCACTACTGCTGCACCAACTACTACCACTGCACCACCAGTTCAATTGACTCCTCGTCCTACCACCGCGGCGCCAACCACCTGTCCACCATGTCCATGTGGCGAGGAGAACTTATCTGGCGACAACAACGCTTCGCCCGCAAGAAGACAGAGACGTAACGGTGATGCATGTCCGACTTGCAAAGTTTGTCCAACTACCACTGCACCACCAGTTCAATTAACTCCACAACCTACCACAGCCTGTCCTACTTGTCCATGTGGCGAGGAGAACTTATCTGGTGACAACAACGCATCTCCTGCAAGAAGACAGAGACGTAACGGTGATGTATGTCCAACATGTAAGGTATGCCCAACTACCACTACTGCTGCACCAACTACTACTACTGCACCACCAGTGCAATTGACTCCTCGTCCTACCACCGCGGCGCCAACCACCTGTCCACCATGTCCATGTGGCGAGGAGAACTTATCTGGCGACAACAACGCATCTCCTGCAAGAAGACAAAGACGTAACGGTGATGTATGTCCAACATGTAAGGTATGCCCAACTACTACTGCA
>JAOPGA020001543.1:0-10324 GCA_026419775.2 Acrasis kona | reverse complement strand
TAATTGCAAACAATTTGTCCTCTATACCAACATGCTTTAGGCTTTTAGCGATGACATGGGCCATGTTCTCACCAGAATGTTTACCAATGAGGCGAGCAAAGTCTAGCACGCGCTCTTGATAATTGAAATCATCATCTATCCAGTGAACAACAATTCCAAGAAAGGGTAAATTAGACGAGTTTGTCCAGGCATCAGTTGATATTGATACTGTATTTGCTGATTGGAGAACAATACGCAAGGTATCTATGACTTGATTATATTCTTGTTCAACTTGGCTTTTCAAAGTGATACGTGATAAGATTGGAACTTCGATCCCACAAGCTCTGAATAAATCCCGAAATGCTTTGTTTTCGACAGTATTGAAGGGTTGGTTTGTAGAGATTATCCATTGGACTAATGCCTTTGCTGGAGCGATTGACACTACTGTTGAATTCTTTGGTGGCTAGAATGAATGTCTGGATGAAACGATTTAAAGTGCCTAATGATGTTTCCTGTTGAACCTTTCTGAACAGATTTTTTGAATGTTTGCATGGTTTTGTTTTGTTCACAGGGGATACACACCATCACGTCACCTTGCGTTCGTAGATAGTTTTGAGACCAGGCTCTTAATTGTTTGGATCTTTTGGGCTTTGTCCTGACTGGCTCCATAATTGCTTGTGTAAGTATTCTGCTCACATCCACAACATGGGTTCTTTCTGACTGGCTTTCTTGAATGTTTTCACTTTCACTATCACTGTCCTGAAGCTGAGAGACATCAACATGGTTGCCTCTTGTCTGCATTTCTGTTAGTGGCAAATTCAAAATTACAAACCTTTTTAAAGCGGGGGTGCGTCAAAATTATCGCTTGCGCTGAATTGCGTGCGCACTATAGTTTGTGCGCTCATGCTTTTCAATCGGCGAACAACAATTTGTTTCGTTTTATGCAAAAAAATGAGTGGAACAAGAGAGAATCCAATACTGGTACCTGATGAGCATATTTCTATTGATGTGGATAATGGAATTTGGTTGAGTGAAACAATATTGGAACCGAAAGCAGCAAGACCAAGGAAGCTTTGGCTCACAGAAAGAAACAAAGCACATGGCCAAATAACATTAACCCAAATGCCAGGTAATATAGTTGTAAGAGTTGCTGAACAAAGAAGAAGGAAACAAGAGGATGGAAAAGAATTCAATTACRACGGTTTAGATTTTACTCAGTCAGTTATAGAGAATGACGGATTTTTCTAATTAAACTAGGTCCATCCAACCTCTTACAAAGTATCCAAAATCCATTTTACGATTAGGATCACTAAAATTGGACGGATAGGATCGGACATCCAGATGAGATCTGATCTATATACAGCTCTATGTACATTCAACAATGTGAGGTTTTAGTAAAACTTTTTTAATCAACTCCGCGGAGTGCATAAAATTTTTTTTTACCACCACCGCAGATGGCCGCATCGTTTTTTTGACCTCTTCATACCTCTATTGACTGCCTTATAAATAAAGTCAAAATTCTCTGCGGAGAAGGAGACAAGCTATATACACTGTGCTTCAGCGTGCAAGATCGTGATTGGACTGTCTGAGAATGTCATAATGTTCTAGCGCTCCTGCAATTGTGAGCTCCCAATCCAATCCAAAGGTTTTTCGCATGTAATCCATCTTTTCAACCTGCTTCCCATTAATAGTGCTTGTGTGTTTAGTTACCACACACATCTTAACCTGCTGCCGCCGTTGATTTATGACCTCTGTATGCAAAGATGAATAGGTCAATGGGTTTGAGAGATCTATTTGTGGCGCTTCAGCCTGTGCAAGATCAGGAGCAATATAATTTGTCCTATCTACCACATTCAATGAAGGATCCCCTTCCGGTGCAGTATCTGCAGTGGTTACATTAATAGCTTTTGTAAAAGCTATATATATGTCTTTGAATAACCTCTTGTGGACAATTTTCGTTATCTTTAATAATTCGGTGAGTTCTACTTCACTGAACAAAGTAAAATTGCTTTCAAATTCAGATTCAATGTCTGATAACATGTTCAGCAGCTTTTGACTTTTGATTAAAAGACTTATTCTTGGCAATTTTTAAAATAGAATAAAGCTCTTCTTTTCTAGTTTTTTCAGTAGTTGCATTTAAAACTTCTTCTAAATTTTGTTTCTGTTGTAAAAGATACTTGAACTCATTAATTTTAGAACCTCTGCTCACAATAAACTTTAACAAAGACTTCAACATAGACAAACTGAAGTGAAGGGGATCAAAATGATATTTAACTGTTGAAAAGAAACTAGATATAGGCAGTTCTGTTTGATAACATGCTGATTCAGTATTTATCTTCTAATTTGTGCTTCTCTTGCATAAGAGCAACAGTGCGCTCTTTTTGATCTGTTTTATCAAATGAATCCTTGCATTTTTGATCGCAACGAATACACCAGTGATTATTTTTATTAGTAGTGACGCCTAGCATAGCTTGAAGAAATTTCATATCCCTGGTAAAATGAGCATCCACAATACTGTCCGTCAAGATATATCCCGTTCTTTTCAAAATCTTCTAATTGCACCATTGTAGAGTGTAGAAGTCTCTTAAGAAGACAATGGCTAGATTCTTTACCCTCGCCCAACGCTAGTACAAAGTTGTTTGTTGCTTTTAAAAAGTATTCTTTTTTAAAGTTGCCTATTTTCATATATATCCCTATTATATCATTTGCTTTGCCATATTTAGTTTTTTGAAAACTATCTCCGCCAACTATAATAGTCAATTTTGGCAAATACGCTTTATAATAGAAATCTACCCCAGGTAAGTTGGCTTTTAAAAGTTTGCTAGACAATTCAACTTTGTCCCAGGAAAGTCGCAACAATGGTAATTCAACTTCAGGGTTTGGAATATTAGCTGCAGTATAAGCGTCAAAATCTAGTTTAAAAGAAGGGAACAAATGTTTGTTATTATCACAAAATTAAAGCAAATGCATTTTAGAAAAGTACTGATACACATTAACACAAATTAAGATATGCAGAATTTTGTTTTTGATAATTGTTTCCTGAGACACTATTTTAAATGCAAACTCAAAAGGATTGAACAAGTTTGGTAAATGCTTTCGATATTTTGAAAAAAAGTGTCCCAAGATTCCTTTTATCCCGGAGGACGTCACAGAGTACATTATAGAAGTAGCTCAAGCTTTATCTTGTATCGTCAAAATCAAAACCACTCTGGTACAGTAGACCTATGTACGGATGAATGAATTAAAATTGATATATACAGTCTGTCTAATATATTCTTAATCGATAACAGTGGATATTAGAGTTTGTTGATTAGACCTAGTTTTTGCACAATTCCAAACTCAATCTGTCTATTATTGATTAAAGTAGTTAAAAATAAAATCTTTGTTCATTTTGGAGAACTTTTGAATTAGAATCAATTATTTCCTTTTGATTCCGTTTTTTCTATTTGAACAGGTCAAATTCATTAATTCTGCTTCCGATCATATCAAACAAAGTCAAACATGGCTAGACCAAGAGGAAATAGGAACCCTATTGATGCACTTGTGGATGCTGGAATGGCGTCTATGAACAACCGAAACCAACAGTTTCGGTAGTCTCAAAATGAAGGCAACCAGGATGATGTGAATCAAATTCTTGAAAATGCCGAAAACAGAGAGGAACGCAACAAACTCTTTGAATCAATACTAAATGGCAGACACGGAGAGGAGGGATTGAGGACTTTAACTGGCTTCTACTCTATAGAACTCTTTGAACTGTATGAAGTATGCAAGCCTGCCATTTTAGCACTGTCGGCCAGAGGTCCAAAACCAAAATACACTCGCTTTGATCAATTTGTAATTACTTTGATGCATTTACRACACCGGGATACATGGCCCAAACTCTCTGTTCAGATGAATTTGGATACATCATCTGTAAATAGACAATTTTATAAGATTTTGTACGCTATTGACCAATCACTAAAAGAGCACTTCATCCGAAAATATACTTGGACACAATTGCAGGAAAAGGGAGTATTGTGTAAGGATTTACAAAGCATACTGCTTGTTGTAGATGTTCACTTCCATCCAGGTAATCGCCCAACAGGTAGATATAGTGACGTCAAGCACTACTTCTCAGGCAAACACTGGACATATGGGCTGAAAACCCAGACTGCCCACTATTTAAATGGTGCCCTTGCCGCATCAACAAAACATTACCCTGGAAGTACTCATGACTTTGTTATTTTTAAAGAGAACATTGGTAGTGTCCAAAAGCTTCTTAGAAAAACAGATGAAGAGAGAGAGCTTGAAGATGAAGAGCCACTTTCAGATGAGTATCCTAACCAATGGTCAATCCTTGGAGACAAAGCCTACGTTGGTGGACATGATTTCTGTCGATGCATTTCTATTAAAAAAGAAAACATGATGGAGTCAAATCAAGAAAGGGATTTGAACAAGAGACTGTCTGCAACTCGTGTAATTATTGAGAATTATTACGGTCGCATGCTAATGTTATGGGGAATGATGAAATATACATACAAGTATGATCATGAACATTATGACACAATCTTTTCCGTCTGTGCTAGCCTTACTAATTTTCATTTGATTAGAAACCCTTTGAGAGATGAGGAGGGCATACATTACAGGAGTATTGTTGCAAGTCGGATCAAAGAGGCGAAAGAGTACCATGCRAAAAAGAAGCTCTCCAAGTCAAAATCATATGACAGAAGAAAAAGACAACGCCAAGAGCTTCATGGTGACAAAACACAGTCGGAATCTGACTCAGATGATGATGATAGAAATACACAGCGACGTCGTCATTGAGCAACCCATGCTTCGACAATAAAAGAACTTGTTTTATTGAAAAACTGTTCATGATTGTATATTCCACTTGTGTTTTTGATTTTCCTCAATGATTGCACATTGTCTTTGGAATTGCGCAAAAACTCGGTCTAATCAACAAACCCTAATACCCATTGTAACCGATCAAGTATCAATTGGACAGACAGTGGACATCAATATTAATTTAATCATCCATACATAGGTCTAGTGTAAATGGAAGACCCCAGAATTTAAATGAGCCCTTTATAAGTGAACCTGGCAGCAAATTGCTGCGAATCAGTTCATTAATTGATCGCATTGCATCATATGTGTATAAGCAATTTTTTGCGACAATTTAAAAGAACATGAGATTGGTCCTCATGTTGCAAACAACACCTTGGGCATTTGGTGTTGATTATTTGATTTTTGTCGTCCCAATACTGCATTTTAGAGAATGTGCAGAGTTGATTGGAACGGAGACGGAGAAGGAAGATCTGTTTGGGTCGCGACATAAGGTTGGTGTCGACGCTGGCTTTGATATTATATTCATTGTGGAGAATATTATATTTGTAGTCAGAGGAGTTGGATATGGTGGACAGAAGGTAGTCGGAAACAGCAATGTTAACTCTAGCAACATACTCTTTGATAGCCCTCATTCTCTCACTTTGCATCAGGGAACTGTTACGAAATGCATCTAGTAATTGAAGTTGAACTGCTTCTTGAGTCTTGCAGGTTAACAATTTTGTAATCATATCTATGTAATCTTGTTGGACAACTTCTCTATTATGACAAATACTAAGGAGCTTGGAGATGTCTGAGAACATGCTTCTTGAATTTGAAGCACAAGTAGAACCTATTTTGGAAGACCCAACTTTGGCAGAAATAGCCCTTGTCTCTTTAGTCTTCCCTCTAGTTTTATCCAATCGAAAGTGATCACACCCAATTTCATTCAAGTTGTTGTCATTTGTAATAAAAATCAAGATACATAATTCATGATTGCTGAGTAAGATTGTTGGCATTTTTTTGGTTGGTTCTGAAGACTCCAGGAAAGTAGATAGATGTTGTGGCATATTTGTGCGTGCTTTCCTGTAAAGTTTATTTAGGAAGTCCCTAAACACGGATTTCATCATGTGCTAGCTTTTACAATATTCAATCAGGTAAGAAGTGGCATCGATTCGACTGTCTTGTACAAATCGAAACCCACATGCCACAAGCCTCTCTTGAAGGTCAACATTGTATCTACCCCCCTTCTGCTCTAAAACTTCTTTTGATGTCAGTAACAGTTCTAGAGGGTACTGGCGGCAAAGATTCATTGCTTTCTTGAGTTTGTAATTATGAATCCATTGGTCAGGTTTATGAGCTTTATTACTCCTTGCTCTATTTCTAATGAAATAGAGGCCTATTATTATGAGCGATGCTAAATAGGCATGATACAGAGGTAAGATTGATTTGATTGATCTCACAACTATCAGTACTGGGTAATACAAATAGACACTGTATGATAGAGCTTTTAAGAGTATGTTGCAAACGTCGTCTATTGTGTAATATTTGAGATATAGCAATACCATAAAGAGTACGATGGTGAAATGAACGACGTCAAACAAAAACCAATTTGAAGGTCTTCTTGTTAAACTAATGTGCTATGGCTTTCTCTGTCTAGTCTTAATCATAGTCAGGATGTTGTTCTTTTAAAATAGAATGAACAAGAATAAATTGATCCTAATTGCATTTAAAATAGAATATACAATAATATCATAGCTTCTCAAAGCTGATTTCTATAGAAGAAAAGCTTTGTGTATGTGACAATCAGCTACTCTCTGCTATTGTTACAGAGAAGAATTGTTTTGCTAGCTGCGAGTTCTTTTATGTCCAGGCCCACGCTAACATTCCTGGAAATGAAGTAGCGGATAAATTTGCAAAACTGGGACTAAATAACTTCTACATCAATGACATTAGTCCTCCCTCGTCACTTCTCTTTAACATTGTTTCCGACTACCTTCTGTCCACCATCTCCAACTCCTCTGACTACAAATATAATATTCTCCATCACGAATATAATATCAAAGCCAGCGTCGACACCAACCTTATGTCACGACCCAAACAGATCTTCCTCCTCCGTCTCCGTTCCAATCAACTCTGCACATTCTCTAAAATGCAGTATTGGGACAACAACAACCAAATTAGCAACATTAAATGCCCGAGGTGTTGTTTGCAACATGAGGACCAATCTCATGTTCTTTTAAATTGTCGCAAAAAATTGCTTATACACTTATGATGCAATGCGATCAATCAATGACCTGATTTGAAGCAACATGCTGCCAGGATCACTCATAAAGAGCTCATTTAAATTCTGGGGTCTTCCATTCACACTATACCAAAGTGGTTTTGATTTTGACAAACATCCTACAACTGACAAACGCAAAGTTACTATTTATGCTAGTTTACTTGGTTACACTAGTATGGATGTAGTTAAGCGTTTTTCTAGTAAGATACCAGTCAAAAAGCCACTCCTCTGCAAGAACATATAATCCAGAAGCAACATCCTTCCAATCACGATGATTGCGACATCTACTGTTGTTGATGGCAACACCTAGAAAAGCATCGTCGCTTAAGGATTGTAAAATTCGTTTGTATGCCTCAGTTGCATGTTGAACATCATTACGATACTTCCTCCACATTTCATTATTGATGTTTTCAAATGCAGCCGACGATAACATACGGAACAATTGTAATGCATTTGAAAGTCGAATAATACTTTCTATTACAAATACTCTTCCCTTGACCATTGATTGGCTACTGACACATGCCTCATCAGGATGACCTTTTGGACACCAATCCATTAAATGGTACACAATCACATCATTTTCAGCCTGGTGTCTCTTGTCCTTTTTGGCTGCCTTTTGGTTTGGGTACATATTGAATAATTCCAATAATGCATATAATATTTGATTGATGCTAACATCATCAATAAATTCTGGGATCATCACATATAACACGTCCAGATCTTTATCCAATCCAATTTGAATCCCTTCATCGTCTTTAATTAGTTCCATTTCTTGGGACATGACATCCTCAAAAAGCGATCCTGGGAAAACATCCATTTTTTTTTCAAGTTGGTTCAAAGTAACCTTTCGTAGTTCTGATTTTGAAAGCTTCATGTAAATTTGAAGTTTTGCGCTGCTGAGTAATTTTGAAATGGCGTTGGATCTCTTTCAATGTAGTTTTGAATTTTTTGGGTACCCTTCCCTTTCTCTTCTTTTGTTCCTTTCTTCTTTGAGCTCTTTTATACTTTTCACAAATGTTGCGCGAGCTTCAGGACTTTCTGGATCTAGGGTTCTATTTCCCTACTGCGCCCTGTATCCATTAAAAACCTTTTGTTGGATATCATTTAGCGGATGTTCTTTTATGTGATCTGTTACACTCTCATGATATTTTTGAAGGTCTTCCTTCAATAAATCCTTCTCCCTAACTGCCTTCATCTGTTTGTACAAGGGACAAAATTGATGATCCACTACCTATTGAAAGTTAACAATTTAGTGTTTAAGTATTTACTTGGGAAATGATATCCATCGCTTCCTTTCTACTCTTCTTCTGGTATTTAAGCTGCACCAAATTATTTCCGTCAGGTGGCCCTAATGCTGCTTTGTTCTTCTGTTGCGAATTTGCACTTTTGTAAGTCGTAGAACCGCCAAATGTTTCAATTATGTTTCGTATTGACAATACATCCTCCGTAGTTGGTAGTGTGGACACACTCTCTTCCAATTGCTCTTCCCGATTTGCATCTGCATTGAGTAGATGTCTATGCCTCTAATGTATTTTAATAATTGCTGCTTTTAAATACGTACTTGTGTGAACTGTTGCACTGTACAAGGTCGCAACGTATTAGGATTTCTGTTAAATTCTTGCATCAATCTAATGTATTCTGCCCTATCGATACGCTGTCCGTCCCCTGCAAAGTATCCTGCGCCTGTCATTATTCGCTAAAATTTGTAAACGCATTTCCGATCGCTAATTAAATGTTGAAAAAGTGGAAGCATTTATTGTTTTGTACAGATATCAACGGCATATAATTTGTTCACACAATCACACCAACTGGTACTCCAATAAATTCTTGCAAAGTAGATTAAATTAGATTTAATAACTCAGCCTTGCATCTTGGCTATTCTTGAACTGCCTTGAGTTTCTTGTTTGTTGCCAGCGAGGGAGATTCAGACTGTAAGGTCCAACCATGCCAGATTAGTTGATTTCATTAATTGTGAACTTGCGAGCGTTTGCATGCATGGCAGGATTGCTCATAATGTTAGTTGTAGCAAATAGCTTTAGGGCAATATATGTATCATTTGATAGGAACAATGTTGCGGGACACTGATTGAGAACTCTAAAGTGCTTGTTGAATCGCTTGAAAGTGTCCATACTAACATATCCTAGCATACTAGCATAAATGGACCTCTTCCAATCTTCCGGCAACTCTGACATTTCTTCACTTCCTTCAATTCCACGCTGCGTCAAATAATATGGCGCTCCCCAAAATTTAAAAATGCCTCAAATAACAAAGCCAGGTTTCAGATTATCCTGGATAACCTTATTGATTCTGACCATCGCATCATGTAATTTAGTTTTATTATAGCGACAGTCAAGAAGCAAATGTTGCTGGTCTTCATGTGATGAATGACACCGAGGACATTTGGTGTCATAATTTGGATTGTTGCTCCAGTAACGCATCTTTGACAGAGTACAAAGCTGGTTGGAGCGGAGGCGAAGTAGGAATTTTTGTTTGCTTTTGTTTAATTTGTCTATATCTACAGACGCTTTAATGTGGTATTCATCATGTAGAAGGTCATATTTGTAGTCAACTGAGTAAGCACGTTTAGAAGCAACAACCATAACCACATCCCTGGCAACAGGATCACCCCCAGCAATGCAATTAGTATCTGTTAATGTATTACAGCCTTCTCCTCTTTGTTTCACTTTTTTTTGCTTCCTTTTCTTCCCTTTCTTTCCTCTTGCATTCTTTTATAAATTTGAAAACAGGCTTGTTAGGAGATTCTTCGTAACACTGTGAAACACTTTTATAGAAAGAATTTGCATCCACAAATAGAACCATAACAAATTGATGTCCAACTTTATGTTTTGTACTCTTGTGAAAAATGATTTTTGCTTTAAATTGAGCAATACAGCCGGGCTTTGTGTAATACACAACATGCACACAATGTAAAATTATAACCCCTCCATCTTCAAATGTTCCAAAAGTTACAACAACGCAGTGTGTATCTGGGCTATCTTTGGTGTCCTGATGAACAAGGCAGGGAAAATTGAAGTTTAAAGCCACAGCTTCAAAAACTCAAAAGTGACATTTGTGCTCTGATAGGATTTTGATTTTTAAAAAGTGGTTGAACATCTCTGGGTTGCTTTCAAAAAAGTATCCGTTCAATGCATTCCACACACCTATAAATTTTAAATTACTTGTTAAATAATACGCACCTAGCTTGCGAAAGTGCAATATCCATCTTTTAGCATCGTCTAATTCGGTTCCTGCAATTAAACT
>JAOPGA020001542.1:0-36232 GCA_026419775.2 Acrasis kona | reverse complement strand
AAGCCCTTCATATTTACAGTTGCACTCGTGAGCTCTGCAGTGCCTGGCGAGTGCTTTCTGCTCATATGAGTTGGGAGCTGGATGTGCTGTGGCTTTGGCTTTCTTGCCATTGTTATATCAACAAGTAGTGAGGACATTTATCGGCTAAATAACAACTATGTGCACTCGGTATGGTATTAAATTAATTATAGTGGCTTCTTTGATGTTACAGGATCCAACCGAATGATATGTGTACAAAATTAGAATTGTTGTAAGGGTGATCTATAAAAACAGACATCTAAAATAAACAACCGTAATGCTAGTAATTATGTGTCTATTCATTTACCCATTGCCCATGATTAGTGAGTATGGAAGAAGTCGTTAAAAATGCACAACAAATAAACGAGAAGGTGTTTGTTATTGAATCAATTACAATTAATTGCATTTTGCCAGTATGATTTTTGATTATAAAAGTTTATCTTATGAATAGATCCATCACATTTGATAATGGTGATTGTCTTCTTTCGAAATGTTCCGTGTACCCACATCTTGTGCAGGTTACAGTTTGAAATTTTCTAGTCTGTAAATTAAGAATTTTGCTCAACAATCCCGAAACCTCTCGTGTCTCTCCAAGATCGTATTTTGCATTTTTACATTTTTTCTTTGAATTATGAGAATGACAATTGTAGACTACTCACACATTCATATGCATTCAAAACACTCATCTGATTAGGGTATGCATTAGTGTCCCCTGCGATAGCGGTTTTGTTACTCTGCCTTGTGAACAAACTTAAAATGAACCCCACTATCCATGAAACACTATTAGTGTGGTGTAAGAGAGTGCTGACGGGCAATACCTGTCCTCTGGTTGGCTTTTGCAATATTTCCTTCATTTTAAAGTTTACAAGCCCCTGTGCAGTTTTCATGTTTTTTGGATGGGGAAGGATTTCTTTTATAAGAAATGTGGTTATCATGGCCCTCGCCTGCCTTCTTCTCTTCACATGATTTTGTAATTCCACATTTTTGACGTGTACGAATGAACAAAAGACTTTATCATCAAAACACAAACACACGGGTTAATCAATTCAAATTTACATTTATTAGTACATTTTACATGAGCCTGGCGAAACTAAACTCTTACGTTCAGAAACATGCCGAAGTGCACCTTTTTTCAATGCTAATAATATTTTTTGTAGCTCATCCATATTTTGTTTATTTATATGGAAGTTGTGGTCCCGTACACTGCCATCTTCTGCTACAATGAATTCATGTACCCCTGCAAGTTGGTGTTTTAATTTTACTTGATACAGATTTATGCCATCCATTTCAGCATTCGAGGCCCACCGTGCATATAACACGAAGACTCTCTCAGAACGTGTTACACATTCTTTCAACAGTTTTTCGTCAACACACTTAATGTCGCTCGTGAAGTAGAATAGGATTGGAACCTTGTTGCAATTGCTGTGGTGTCCCTGTAAACTTCGCAATCTATTATAATCATGAACGGTGTACCGTTGAAGCTTATCTTGTACATGTAAATAGAATCCTGACAATACATGATGGCAACCAGGGTTAACAACTAGGCCTACGTTAACATCTTTGAGTCGCATTTGTGGATGTATTAATTTTGCTAAACTTAGTACAACTGACGAGTTTTGTTCCTTCTCGATGTTGCTATTAATTCCAACCCTCTTCTTATTCGGTGTGATATCTGGTGTTAGTAGCCACTTTAACATTTTTTTCGTTTCGTTGGTTAATTTTTTTTTAGAATTCTTATCCCTTTTCTATCATGGGATTATTAAATATAGAATGGTCCTTTAAAAAGCTCGATCTTGGATATTGTAATTCTACAAAAATAGATCCGAATTGATTGAATCAGTTTTGCATTGTAAATATGGGTAAACAAAAACCGAAATGTTGCATTTATGACATTATCACCACGACACTACACCGATTCGGTTGGGTCGAGGTGATTCAATTGATTTATGTAGATACTTTAATAACTCTTCGTCAGTAATTGCATTGACAGGTCCGACTTGTTCATTAATGTTATGAGGAGGTCTACCCACTTGTGCCGCACGTACAATGACGATTGTAGGGATCTTTTTTTTGCTTTTGATGTAATGACGGCAGAAATGTTTGTCTGATTTTCTGTCAAGATTTGGCGTGCTTAATTCCTCAAACAATTTCTAGGGTGTGTAGTACAAAATCTTTTTTATTTTTTAATTAATTTACAAGCGTCCAGGAGCCTCTGCTGAACCTTCGAATTGTCCTTTTTATCTTCCTCCGTCAAGGGCTTCTTTGGTCCTGGTCCTCCTCTCATCGGCGTCTACCCACTCCGTGTTAATAATCGTTCGCAGATTTTGATTATGCTGCACTAATTGGTGGTTCTGCTGCTCTAATTGGCGAGTCTGCTGCTCTGACTGGCTAATCTGAACGGTGAGAAGAGCAATTATCTCAGCATTCTGGCGAATCTGAGCGGCGAGAAGTGCATTCTGTGCCCGCAGCTCTTCGTTCTGGATCCTGTCATTATGAGTTTGCGCTGTGAGTAGAGTCCAAGCCACTTTGTACGTCTTCGGTTTGTAAATCAACGTCTGTTTGTACAAAGGGGACGCTATTGCGAAAATTGTTGATTGTTGTAATCCCTTCTCAACCCAACCTAAGTCAATCCTAATTGGGCATTGGGCCAAGTGGTTGGGAACACTCCTAACAAAGCCGAATGCCAGTGACCTTAGGAACTTACTTATGTCCAGGTTGGTCAATTTGGAAGGTTGTCTCACAATAGCTGTGACTGGTTCTCTTCTTGATTTTTGGGTCCTGACTTGCTCTTTTCTTGGTTCTTGGTTCCTAGCTTGCCCTTGGATAAAATGGAGGCACTTATTGATCTCTGAGTCCAAGTCCGTCAATGTGCACCCACTTTTTTTAAAGTATTCCTGAATGACGGTAGTCTTTGTCTTTTTGTTCCCCCCAATTTTATATATGTTGAACTTTTGGCAAGCTAACTGTTTGAACTATGAATGTAAGTAAGTAATAAGTAGGTCTAGGCTAACGTACCATCTCAAAATCTGATTCACCAAACATTACGGTGAAGAAATTGATTTCGTCATTTCTCCAGTCCAAAAATTCTTTGCTTTCAGAGAACTCCTCAATGGCACTCTTTAGAAGAGGGAGTTGAAGCAGTGTTATGATGGTCATGATGAGTATGGTGAAGTATTGTTTCTCGTTAAAATACTTCTTTGAAGCATTTAGATCTTGACGGAATGTGGTTGTGATCATTTTTTGTTCTAGTTGATTAACTAAAAGGAACGTATAAATAAAATAAAAAATAAAATAAAATAAAATAAAAATAAAAATAAAATAAAATAAAATTAAATGTTTATTATCCATTGCTAGGCCCGAGACGTCAGAAACTTTGACAATTTATACAGTGTTCATTTTCGGGTAGATTTCCTCCTTCCTGACCCATCGTTGAGTTTGGACTTCTTGTTGCCTTCTTCCATCTCAATATCACTACTGTCTGTTCTGCTGTAATTGTAGTCTTCATCAGTGTTGGCTACAGTCTTCCTCTTCGGTCTAGTTGGTTCACTACCGTCCTTTGATGTCGTCTTCCCTTTTCCCTGTTCAACCGAYGAATYGGTAGGCCCGTTTATCTTGTTGACCACAGTCACCATTTGGGCAGCCAGAACTCTGATACTCTCCATCTGTTCTTTAAAGAAATCGTTCACTACGTCCATCTTGTCCACTATCCTATTGACTTTGGAGTCCATTGTGGCAGTAGTTGTCTTGACTTCCTCCACGCTAATCTCTAACGCGGCCACTCTATTTTTGAGGAGGATAAATTCCTGGTCCTCGTGAATAGGGTGGACTTTGTTGTTGTTGTTGTTTTTGCTGTTGTTGTTGTTGCTGTAGTTGTAAGCGACTTTCTTTTTCCAAAATGTGAGTTTTACATCTAGTTCAGTGTTGTAGACGATTTGGCCCTCAATTTTTTGTATAAATCGCATTCTGCAAAAAGCTTTATTAGAATAAATTTACATATTTATAAATGACTCTATACAGCCGAAGGCCCGCCTAGCTTGGCGGATTTGATGGCGTGCGTTGCGCAACGCGCGTGCCAGATGGAGTAAGAGGTCTCCATCAAAATGGTTGATATCTTCCTCAACACTTGGAGTGGCTTTTTGACTGGTATCTTACTAGAAAAACGCTTAACTACATCCATACTAGTGTAACCAAGTAGACTAGCATAAATAGTAGCTTTACGCTTGTCAGTCATAGGATGTTCGTCAAAATCAAAACCACTCTGGCACAGTGTAAATGGAAGACCCCAGAATTTAAATGAGCCCTTTATAAGTGAACATGGCAGCAAATTGCTGCAAATCAGTTCATTAATTGATCGCATTGCATCATAAGTGTATGGCAAGTTTCTGCGACAATTTAAAAGAACATGGGATTGGTCCTCATGTTGCAAACAACACCTTGGGCATTTGGTGTTGATTATTTGATTCTTGTCGTCCCAATACTGCATTTTAGAGAGTGTGCAGAGTTGATTGGAACGGAGACGGAGGAGGAAGATCTGTTTGGCCCTCAATTTTTTCTTTATTCTCCTTCTTCTCAAGGCTGAGCCGCCCTACCGTGTACTTCTTCCCGTTTTTTGACGTCTTCACTGTAAATCTAATCTTTATTTTTTGTCTGTCTCGCCCTTGAATTTAAATTTTTGCTTTAACCATTTTATGATCAGGTCCTGGTTGGAGGTTACCATTTTGTATTGGTCGTCTTCTACAAAGAATCTGACCTTGTTGTCGTTGTTGTTTGCTACATTGTATGTTTTTGAGGTTTTGACGTGGGCTTTGTATTTGTTGAAGAACGACAAGTGATGTGTCGTCGGTTTTTCTTCATCGTAGAAGCTTGATAGGTCCTGGTCTTTGTGAAAATGTATGATGACACCTCTTTCTTTGCCTGGTTGGTCTTCTTTGGGTCCTTTAACACGATACTATTGTACTGTAACTACCTTGTCAGTGATGATTCCCATGATCAGCTTCTGTGGGATAATGAAGCCTGTTATTTTTTTCAAAATGTCCAGGCATATCAGTTCTGCTAGACTTTTGCCTCCACGGATTTTGAGACAAGGGCATTGTAATTATCTCCTTTTTATTTTTAACATCCAAACTTCAATAAATAACACAGACATGACCAACCAACCATTAATAAACAAGATCACCTTAGAAAGTGATACACACTCACAACAAGCATCCACAAATAGATACATTTCATATACTCAGGCTGTAACGTTTGATTCACCACAACATGCACCAGCCCCAACACCAACAAGCTCGGTCACCAAAAAAAGGAAGAGAAATGAGGAAGAGAAAGAATACGGCCCCTCTTTTGATAACTACTCCACAATTGTACTACAAATAAAACTATCTAATTCAAAAGGGGCAGTCGCTCCAACATTATGCATTTCTTCTCAAGACAACCCCAACCTTAACATTTTAGATGACAGTAACATGTTAACCATTGAATTTGAGGACAAAGAGTACACTTTCCACAACTTCCACCACGTAGAGGAGCGTGTCTTTCAAGTTTTAGAAAAATCGGATGTACCAATAGAGCAAAAAGAACAACAACATGGTTCCATTACAGTGCTTGGTGCATTTGAAAAAATCTTCAAACCATTCTTTGGAAAGATGAAAGATGGCATGAATAAGATGTGTTAAAAAAGGATTGAGGAAAGAAGTCAACCAAAAAGTTCTCAAATCGGCAGGCCACTAAAAGAAGACTCCACACACAATCCAAAAAAGTACCAGAACTCATTTAAAACTCAGTAGATGATGACATCAAAACATGGTTGTCATTGTTTTACAGAATCTGCACACTCCATGCAAATGAAATTAAGGAGTGCTGGATCAGGGTGATACTGAGCAGTGTGGGCATGCTAGCTGGTTTAAGATTTGTATAATTACAGGTAGTCGTTGATTAGTAGCCGGGGCTACTATTACATGCACCGTCTCAGGTACTGTCCAAAATAGTAGAATAAATTTATTTTTGGATGACATACAGTAAGTTACAGGAAAGCATGGTCTGCTAAAGAGAAGTTAGCCTGTATTGCTTTATGGGATCAAATCCAAAATAAGCATGAAGTCCACCGACAAAAAGGTTGCAATCTGAGTCAGCTCCAATGATGGCTTAAACAGCGCGAGGAGTTAAATTTGATATCAATAACAGAAATTTACCCAGATAGTGCTAAAAGCATGGGAGAGAGTGCCAAAAGAGTTGATAATTAAAGGCTTTCAACAAAATGGCCTCTCTATTGCAAGAGATGGCTTAGAGGACCATCTTGTAACAATTGACTTTACTCGCTGTTATAAAAAGCAATAAACTCTTTTCCGTAATTGTTTGTGTTCCATTTTTCATTTGATATCTACTAATAACAAACTCACTGAACAACAGTATCCAAGAAAGCATGGTCTGCAAAAGGGAGGTACTAGAGTTTATTGTTTTCAAAGTAGGAAATTCACACCATCAACCCTGAAAATCACACCAATATTGACAAAATATTTTATTCACTAATAGTTTTACAAAAAGAGCTTAAAGGGGGGCTATTATTTGGGGGAGGATTCTAATTGATGACTACCTGTATGAGGACACTGGAACAACTGAGAATATGCTATTCCACTACCACATGTTTGTTTGCAAATGCTGTGAAGAGTGCAAATTCCTGTTAAAATTGAGTACTACTCCCAAACCAACTATACCATCAAGTACAAAGGAGAACACCCTGATGTTTCTAAAGTAGTTCCAAAGTTTCCAATGGACTTCCATGCACAAACATTGTTAGAAAAGAGAGCATATTCACACACTGCAACTGCTTTAAATGTGTCTAAAGAGATTAGTGAATTAAGAGACCATTTGAACATACTACAGGGGCACTCTGCCTTCAAAACCACTAAAAAAGAGGTCCAGCAAAAGATGAAGTACTTAAGGTCAATTATCAAACAAAATGACAATGTAGATACTATGGAAGGCGTCTTAAATGCTGTGAACAAGGAACATTCCACAAAATCATGTTATATCTGCAATAGACCTCATAAAGGAGTCAGCTGACCACTTTGGTCTAAACCACCCAACTCAGACAGGAACCAGAAATTGTAACCAACCGTTATATCTTGGTCAACGTCCACTTCCGCAGACACAAAACAATCTTGTGGATTCAGAGGAYCACTTCCAACCTGTTGGACCCTAAAATGAGTTAATTCTCACAAATGCACGGGTACACAAGAAGCGTGGTAGGAAGAAGAAGGTACATGATAGAGCAAACGAAGATGCCATAGTAGCTGTTCAGAACGGTACCACTGTTGTTTCAAATGTATTCTCTTTCCGGTTCACATATGCTGATGACAGTCAAAAGGTTATAACCAACTTGAATAATCCCACGTTAGTTCTTCAATTTGAGGATGGTAATCGAAATATTGTTGAGGAGCCTACAAAAGCAGCCGTTGTTAAGCTTTTTGATGGTCTGGATACATTTCTTGTCAACATGAAGGATCCAAAGAGGAAACCAAAGAATGTTTCCATGACAACTGGTTTACGCTTGTTGGGAGAAAGAGACTGTGTAAACAGCTTTGTCGCAACAAAGGGCTGGCAACCAAAATGTGTCACTGTGTCATTTAAGGAATCTCTTTTAGACCTGGTTAAGCTTGCCCAGGAGAAATATGACCCTGAACTTTAACCAGACGTTCCTTCAGAGGATGTGCTCCAAGATGGGTGGTTATAATGGATATTTCAAAGATAGAGTGTTGTCTTGTTTGTCTGTTTTACAGCGATAAAAATATCTCTCCTTCCCTCCAACGTTATCTTTATTATTGTAATCTAGGTGAAGATATTAATTGTCAAGTGAGGATTCTAATTGTCAAGTGAGGATTTTAATTGTCAAGTGAGGAACCGCTAAATCCGAAATAAAAATAGTAAAACTGTATCCAATAGCAGACCTACATTACTGTATCCAATTAATGAGTTAAACATAGTGCACCATATAAATGAGGCAAGATTGTGACACATACCTGTAAGTAGACTGATGGTAAAAGCTTTGGCTAAAAATGAGGTTCAAACAAGTGTACCACAGCTGTTTAAAACCTTTAAAGCAACTAATGGCATTGTTCATCCTCATTTGGTAAAGGCTCCTCTATATTCCATACATTATCCATGAGTTGAGTTAGGGAAGTTGGGTCTTGCTTGACTCTTTCTATAAACACATTATCTATCCATTCACCAAATTTACTTGGACCGTCCTTTTCATTTTCACTTACCTCTTCGTCGCTGATATTGATGATAATACAGTCATCAACAAGGATTGGATCTGATCTGCTGCCAGTGTTCATTTGCAGTAATTATCTGATTGAAAATTTATTGCTGGTAAAAGTCAAGTTAATCATCAAATTCAAGTCAATCACCAATTTGTGTAAAACTGAGGATATAATATTTTACAATTTTCAACATCAAATACCAAACGCATGGCACAACGACTCGCACATTAGTTGACATTTACTTGAAGTACTCTTAATAGGGTACACAACTAGTATGAAAGATGTGCTTGTGATTGCCTTATCATAGAGATATTGGTGCCTAAAAATGGTCAACCAAGAGAAAATGATTAACTTGACCCTGCAATTCAATTTATAAAAAAAGTGATTAACTTGACTTTTACCAGCAATAACAAATTAATGGCTTGAGGAAATTACAAAGCAATGTTGTCAACTTTTGACAAAATATAATTTGTTAAATTTTGCTCAAAATAGTTGGAAGTGGGCAATGTCCTCAACTAATCCAGACTCAAGAAGTGACATTCTACCATCATTAGATGCTTCAACAATAATCACGACGGGATAACCGAAATGGTTGTAAGCGACAAGGTTGAGTTGACCAGGACACGTTGGTGTGTGTGTGAAGTCATATTGCTTGTTGCATACGTAAAGACTATTTAGTGTGATTTCAATATATCATTCTATAGATTGGTATAGTAAAGTATTCACGGTTTACATAACCCTGAAACATTCTTGGTACACATTAAAATTATTATTTTTTTGTATGAATATAATTGTACGGTCTTTCAGTCCAAGCAATAATGTCTAATTCATTTTAATGAATTATTTTTCATTACATTCATGTACAAAATGGAAAGGATTTTAGGCGCCTTAGCGCCGACTACTTTTACATTATTCTTCTTTGAGAGGATCATGTTCATTTTCATTCACTAAAGTTAAGAGACTTAAAACTCTATAGAGCCTACAGTTCTCATTCTCCACATTAAACAATGTCATTTTTTTTAATAATGATGTTTTATTTCGACGTTCGTTTCTTCTTTTCCTTTGGCGGCGTTAGCTCGTCTGGGAGATATTGGTACGGCAACGACTCGATATCATCTCTTTCTTGCTTTAGCAGTGCCCACAACTCGCTAGGGATACTACTGTTCTTCAGTAACACTGTTCATTTTAAACTCCACCTTAAATCTACAAACTCCGTTCTTACAAACCTGCGGATATTTTTTTATTCCACGCTTCATAAAGCGAATTAGAAGATATGATACTTTTTGGTGGGTTTACAAGGAGTTTTCTTAGCGCCGCAGAGGTTCCAATTATGTTGCTATAAAACCAAGAGACCCCTCTAGTACAACATTAAAAGCAACAAGTGAACAGCAGGAACACACAACAGTGAAAAATGAGCTCAAAGGTTATTATAGCCATTCTATTTGTAATTGTTGCACTATCAGGTTATTCTGCTGCTCATGCAGCAAGTGGAAAGCCAACTGGAAGTCGCAGACCACACCCTAATGTGTCAGGACACCCCCGCGGCTCGCAACACCCACATGCCTCAGGACATCCTCAAGGATCCAGAAGACCACATGGTTCTAGAAGACCACACCCATCAACAACTGCCGCTGGGTCCCTAAGAAAACTACTTGCCAGCGCATCACAGCAACCACAGGGTTCTGGTCGCCCAGAAGGAGCTGGTCATGGTCCAAAGCCACAACATCCACACAGTTCTGATGCTCCACATGGCTCTCGTCATCCACGTGGCTCTGGTCGCCCACATGGTTCAAGACCAGTAAGACCATTAGGCTCAAGGAGACCAGGACATCAACAAAGTACCGCAGCAAGTGCTTAAGTCAGTGTGAGACAAGTATTCAAATCTGTATGAATAAATTTTTCATAACCTACTATGAATTTTGTAACCTGATAAAACCAAACAGATCGTTGCATAATAACCCTTCCTTGGTTGACACCCGAACTTCCTGATTGCAGTCAAAAGAAAGAATTTTATTTCCATTTCTTATGGTCAAAGTCATCTACATCTGTCTATAAAATAGCATGATTTAGAATTAAAAACTAGCCTTGCTGACGAAGACAAGCATTATCCTCTAATTATTTGAAATCAAATAAAACAAAAAATAAATTAAAATCATTCTGATTTTATTAGTTTACTTCTTTGATAAACAAAGTCGTTATAAACGTTAGATTTCTCTCCTAAAACAAGTTGACGAATCACAACAACCCTTTGGTCAATCACCACAGTACCAACTTGATGTGTCGAAAATTGATTACCGACCAAATTACAGGTAGCATCATCCACAACAACAGACAATCCAAGTTTCTCGCTCGCATCACAAACAGCGTCGCTAACCACACAGACCGGACCAAACAAGCACAACAAACGTTTATTGTAATTACCCATGTTACCAACAAATGCAACACCACTACAAACACTAATTCTAATGGGATTCGTAACGGCGCTAACCGTAGAATCATCCTTAAACATTTTTATTCTATTCAAAATAGTTTCACATGCCGTTAATGCATTGACAGCATCTTGTTCGGATCCGTTCCTCGCCGCCGCTCCTGTTCCCCAACAAGCAACAAAATGTGATTGGTCGAATGAGTCAATGTGTCCCTTGTTCTTGTTGACCGCCTCCGATACCATCGTCAACAATGCGCCGTGATAGGCTTGATAGTCGCTTAGGTCTTCTCCGTGTTGTTCTATGGTCGATTCGGAGTTGGTGATTGTGATGACCATCATTGTAATGTTCTTCTTGTTGACACCTAGATCAAACATTTTTGGATCGGAATCAATTACTTCGACTTGTTGTTTGGAAGGTTCTGGCGTTTGATCCAATTCGGTCTCGTCATATCCATAATCTCTTTGTAAGATGTGACCTGGTAAGAAGGCTTTGTATGACTTGAGTCGGTCGACCATGCTCATGAACGCACTTTGAATGGTGATGAGCTCTCCAAAATGTGATTGTTGTGGTTTGATTCTATCCAAGTTCATGTTTTGGACTAATTTCATTTCGCGCGCCAAACTTGTTAATGGTCTTGTGATCCATGCTGCGAAGAATCCACCCAACACTAAAAACATGATTAGTACCACGACCAAAACTACCACTACCACGATCAATGTTACCAAGTAGTCTCCGATTAGGCTGACCTCTGGGACGACCACTACATTAATCCATTGTATGCCTGATGGATCGAACACCAACTTGAATGTTCCAAATACGTACTTGTTGCTTTTGGCATCATAGAAGCGGAATTGCTGTTGGTTGACTCCATCTTGAGTGATTCCAGCATAGTCATTTCCATAGTTGGATCGCAAGTAGGCTGCTGCGGACGCTAACATTGAATTGTTGTAATTTTGTGCAGGCACCAATTCACTTCCATTGTTGGCTGTGATGATGTGATTCGGATCGCTACTTCCTAGAATGTTTCCGGTGTTCTTCTCTATAATCATCATGGCACTATTAGGCAAGCTCGTTACGAATTCTTGCAAGTCGTCGCTGAGCGCGCTGGCAATGAAGGCTATGCTGGCTACGTAGTTGATAGATTTTGTTGTGGCGTTCTGAACACCTAAACCATATGTGATGAAGATCGGACAGTCCCTAAGCCCGTTTACTTGCTTACACTTGGCGACGGCTAGAACTCCATTTCCGGAGTTTGGAGTTGGATTGACACGGAGTTTGGACCAGATTCCGGTCTGGAAGGTACTTCTTCCCACGTAGGCTGCTGGTGGGTTCCATTTGAAATCTGAGTCTAGGGGATAATGTTGAAGTTGGTTGACTGCTGTGAAGCCTGGCCATGTGAAGTAATTGTCAACATATCCATCCTTGTTGCTGACTCCCATTGTTGAATAAAAGGTTGAGTTTCTCACGTTTCCCAAGTTGAAGGAGTACACATCATCAGTTCCATTCACAAATGTTTTGAATGCATTTATAATGTAATCTTTCGTTGCTGCGAAGCTTGGGTCTGTGTCAGTTCCTAATGCGGCATATCCGTTCAAAAGTGATTGCGCCAGTAGCTTTGGTGGTATAAGCTTTTCGTACGTACGCTGATACATTTGTTGATTGATGCGATACAACAGATCTTGTGTTTGCTTAGTTAGAGTCGTTCCATACACAGATGCCCAAACAATATTGATCATGCACATGATTGATCCAAACACGATAATCATCAATATCAAAGCGAGGCGAATAGAGCAGAATCTTGACACCATTGAGTCTCTTCTGTGTGCTTTGGCATCTCTGAACACCTGCCGTTCAACATCTGGTGAAGCATCCATTTTCACTCGTTAATTGTTTGCGGACAATATACCACCTGAAATTATTCACCCGGATATCGATTACAAAATTATCCACTTAGGAGTGGGCAAGGATAGGATGGTTCGTTGTAAGACACACAAACGACTTGCCTTTCCTATTTTAAATTTCAACACGAAGACGAAGGACCAAATGCAAGGTGGACTCCCTTTGGTTATTGCAAAAAGATGAATACGTGTCTATCTAGAAAGTTTGTCCTCATAAGGAAGCTTTGCTGTGAAAATATAGGTATGTTCGTTGAAGATTGATTAACTATGTTCTAGGGTTAGTGAAAATGGCCCTATGTCCTGTGCTTGAGTACTTTGATTGTATAATAACATTTATGTTGTTTTTACCAGAAATGCTCATTTTGTGGTCAAGCATGGGTAAGGAGATTATCAAGAAAGGATAGACTTCAAATATATTATTACTCAGGAGATTGGTTGAAGTTTTATGTTGCAGAAACCTTGAAGAGATTACTTAAATGTTACATAAGTCTGAATCCGTTTATTTTATTGAGGGTTTACATTGTTGAAGGCAATCGTCTTTCCGGTCTCATTATTTTCAAACAACAGAGCTTCTTTTCCGACTTTGTTGGTGTGAACGTCGATCAGGTCGTACTTAGGATCTTGTTCCACCTCTTTCAGGGTATGTGGTTCATGTTCATGTTCAGGTAACAATACGTCTCCATGATGCACATTGGTGAAAACCCTCTTGTCTCCTGTTTCCTTGTTTTCGAAGGTTACCACGTCATTTCCACGAACGTTAGGGTGGACATCTGTGACCTCGTAGTTCTCGTTCTCTTGTACTTTTTGCAAGGCCGATTGTGTCATTTTGTTTTTTTGTTTGATTTAATTTTTCTGTCATACATGACAGAATTTATAGAAAATTTTGTTCAACACAATTGTCACCTTTTTTTACAACGTTCTATTTTTACTATCTTACAACAAGCTCGGCTTGTAAGAGATGCAAAAAGCTTGAAATTAGGCATTTGCAATTCTTATCAATCAATTTAACAATATTGTCATTTAGATCGTCACAGGTGGCCAGTTATCATTTATCATCCACTAATAAATCAAGATAACTTGATTGGCTATTTCCAGATCTTTATCAACCTTGCAGATCAAAAACCCTTCAAAAAATAAAATGCTCTCGCGATTTCTGATCTGCGCGACTTTATTCGTCATCGGAGCACTGTGCTCAACAGAACTAAATGTACATATTCTTCCTCATTCTCATTGCGACCCGGGCTGGCTTGAGACAGTTGATGAATACTTTGACCACAAAGTGAAGGGAATTCTAGATACAGTTTTGGTAGGGTTACTAAAGAATCCTGAAAGAAGATTTCAATGGGCCGAAACATCATACTTTGCAAAGTGGTGGAAGCAAGCTACCAAGAAGCAACAAGAAGACTTCAGACATGTACTCATCGAAACCAAGCAAATTGAGTTCATAAACGGAGGTTGGGTGATGCACGACGATGCAATCCCTACCTATGGGGCAGCAATCGATCAACATACTACCGGTCATCAATTCCTCTACAATCTTTTCGGAAAAGCAGGAGTCCCACGTACTGGCTGGACTGTAGATCCCTTCGGTGATTCATCATTCACGGCCAAATTGAATTATGAAAGTAACTTTGACTACCACGTAATTGGAAGAATCTCTTGGGACGAAAGGGAAAGAAGAAGGAAGGACAAGACCTTACAGTTCTTTTGGGAGAATGAATACACCAACTCAAGCATCTTTACAAACATTTTATACGATAGCTACTGTACTCCAAGTGGTGGTTCAGCATTCAACTTCGAGGGTGGATTCTCCATCAATGCTTCCAACATTGCCTCCGTAGCAGCAGAGTTTGTCAACATCGTAAGAAACCAATACGAACCCGCCTACAGAACGAATAACCTCTTGTTCCCATTCGGTTGTGATTTCCAATTCTCCGATGCAGAAATCAATTTCACAAACATGACACTCCTGATGAACTACATCAACAAGAATAAGGAAAAGTACAACATGAACCTGAAGTATTCGCTACTTACTGATTACTTGGATGCCATCAACCCAAAAGCCAACAAGCAAAGCTGGCCAACTTACAAAAAGGACTTTTTCCCATACGCCGACAATGATAAATCATACTGGAGTGGCATTTACACATCAAGACCTGCACTGAAAGATTATGCAAGAGAGGCGGAAAGAATAGGAAGAACAGCAGATGCACTCTACAGCGTAGCCAGAGCTTACAACAAGAACGTACCTTCGTCTCTCTTCTCCAATTTATTACTTTTACGCGAAGCCAATGGTTACGTCCAACATCATGATGGAATCACAGGAACAGAAAGAGAACATGTCATCACAATGTACAGAGATTATTTGACACAAGGTATACAAGCCGTTCAAGAACCACAATCCGTCTGCTTATCATCGTTACTGTCGAAACAACCCAACAAGAATTACAAATTTCACACGAGCCCAAACTACTTACTGGAAGCATCAACAAGCAAATCCGTTCCCATCATTGTTTATAATTCATTAGGATGGAAACGTACCAGCTACGTCAATGTCACGTTAGCAAGGCCAGATGTATACGTGACGGACAAGAATGGAAACAAGATCAAATCAACAGTCATCAAATCATCATCATCGAACACTTATGACGTTCGTTTCCAAGCCGATAACATTCCACCATTAGGACTCGACACATTCTTCATTCATTTCGGATCATCGTCAATCAACAAACCAACAAGAACGGAACGTGAATTGAATGGAGAACCAACGAAAATCAGCAATGACGTTTACGATCTAGTGACCGATGGCATTTCGTTCAAAATCAAAAACAAGAAAACGAATCAAGATTTTTACCTCAAACAAGAATTCCTCCAATACGATAGTTACGATAAGAACGATCAAGCAAGCGGCGCTTACATTTTCAGAACCAAATCAGATCATGCTGATTTATTACCCACCAAACCACAAATCACCATTTTAGATGGACAAGTCGTCACGCAAATCAAAATCACATTTTCGGATCAAATCAAACAAATCATTCGATTATACAAAACAAACAACAATGATCCAATTACAGGTGAATGTGGTTTTATTGAAATTGAATATCAAGTGGGAGTTTTGGAGGGAAATAAAGAATTAATAGCACGGTTTACAACGGACGTTAAAAATAACGGAAAATTAGATACGGACAGTCAAGGTCTCTACACGATGCATCGCACACGTAATGCAAAGCCATTGAGCGATACGTTATGGCCCATCAGTAGCAATTACTATCCGATGGTGTATAGTGCTTCCATCAAGGATGATAAAAATAGACAAATGTTGTTGGTGAGCAGCGCTACGAGGGGCGTCGCTACTTTACAAGATGGTCAACTTGAAATGATGTTGCACAGAAGGACGTTACAAGATGATGCTAGAGGTTTGGATCGTCCATTAAATGACACCACTGGTGTAAATGTAAAATTGAGATTATTTTTAGATAGCGTTGATAATTTGGAAACAAAATATCAAACGTTGCGTCCTTATCAATCTTTGAATTTGAATTTCCCTCTTGATACCTTCTTCTTTTCTAATCTTGAAAATATTCCAGAGTCGTCCGAATATGATGATTTTTTGAATACTAGATTCGAACCTATCGGTGGTTTACCGAAGAATCTGCACTTGTTGAGCTTTAATCAATTGTCGATGGCGTCTTTGGGCGAACAGACGTTGTTGAGAGTGTTGAATATTGACCAGACTGGTAGTGATGCCCAAGTTGATTTGAGTGGTGTTGTTGGTCATGATCAACTAAAGTTGAAGAATCATCAAGAGACATTTATTTCTGCGAATGCTGAAAAGTCTGGTAGATCGTCAGGTGTGTTGAAGGCTAGCGTCTCGCCATTGAATATTAGAACTTATTTGACTGAAATTAGTAAATAAAATTTACATTTGTTAAAAATTACAGACAAACTAAAACATTGATTCCTGTCACGCTTACAATATTTTCTTAAACGATAGATGACATCAAATGACAGCGAATATTCACTACTGGACGAGACAAGAGATAATAGTATAAAGGGCGATGATATAGAGCCCGATTCTTTTACTTTTGATGATGCGCTCGACAAAATTGGAGTTGGATGGTATCAAATGTTACTTTTATTTATATGTGGAGGTGGATGGTTTCTTGATGGTGTTCAGTTGGGCCTTGTGAGCTTAATTCTAGATACCTTGAGTGCGGCCTTTAACCTGCAATCGTTCGAAAGAGGATTCGTTGGTAGTTCTGTATTCTTGGGCATGATGGTTGGTGCCGCAGTTGGAGGTCTCATTAGCGACCGATTTGGAAGAAAAATTATATTTTTATGGGGAAGCTTCTTCGTCTCCCTCTGTGCTATAACAAATGCGATGGCACCAGACTTTTATACTTTTGTCGTCATGAGGGCACTTGTTGGCCTCTGCCTTGGCTCACTGTAAGTAGTCATTCATGAAAAACAAATCAATCTAACCGATGCAAGAGTTCCCACCGATCAAGCTGTTTTGATGGAATTTATACCAAGGAAGCACAGAGGTACTTTCATGGGACTCATGAACATTTTCTTCTCCGCTGGTGCCATTTTCGTATGCTTACTTGCATGGGCCACTCTAGAAAATATAGAACCATCCAAAGCATGGAGGTATTTTGTAGGAATTTCAGGAGCTCCAGGTGAGTCTTATTTTCAAATCAACCACTAACAATTATCAAGGTGTTTTGGTATTTTTATCAAGAATAATGATTCCAGAATCACCTAGATTCCTGATGGTCAACGGTCAAATGGATCAAGCATTTCGCATTCTAAAGGACGTAGCAAGATATAATAGAACTTTTGTTCCAAATGTATAATTCACACATTCTTTATAATTTTTAATCATTTAGGGTACGTTGGTCAATTACAACGCGGATCCGTCGGGACGCAAGTTTAGTACAATTGAACAAATTACAAAACTCTTCTCTCCCCAATTAGCACGCACCACTATACTTTTAATAATCATTTGGTTTGGTCTATCTTATGGAAATTATGGATTTGGTTTTCTCATTCCTACTGAAATGTTAAAAAAAAGAAGTGGAGATGCAGATTCCGCTATTAATAAGTATCTTAATGTGTACTCAAAAACTTTAATTGTAATCTCTGTTGGTGTATTCGGTTTTGTTATTGTATCCTTAATTATGGATAAGATTGGACGTAGATTTTTAATGTGTGTTTCTTTACTTGTGGGAGGGGTACTCGTTGCATGCCTTGCCATTAGTACCAATTCGATTTTTGTTCTTGTTCTCTCTACAATTATTAATTTAATTTCTACTATTCCATGGGCTGTTATATATACTTATACACCAGAAGTATACCCGACGGTTATACGCGCAACGGGTGTTGGTTTGTGTAGCGCGTTTGCGAGACTGGCGGGAACGGTGACTCCTTTGATAGGAACGATGATGTATGATGCAGATCGCATTTACCCATTTGTTTCGTTTGGTGTAGTTCTTGTCATAGCTGGTTTCTGTGCAGCATTGTTACCTATAGAAACGCTCGGTAGAGTTCTTCAAGATGAGGTTGAAAAGAAGGATGATGAGGTCATCGAAAACCCTCGTCAAGAAAATGTTGAATAAAACTTTTAGATTTGTAAATAGTTTGTATTCTAAGTATGGGGCTCTTGACTCTGACTCTCACTAAACTGCGTCTGGTTGGATGAACAGCTGTTCTCCGTAATTGATTGTTGTTTTGTAATACACGGAGATCGGATAAATAGGTGGAATGGAGTTGCTTCACTCCGTTATAAACAATGAAAACAACAATCTTGTCACTTCTTCTTCTTGGATTTGCCTGTGTGAATGCTGGTGTCCTTCTAAAAACCAAACACTATGGTTCAATGAATCATAGAGATGATCTACTTCCACAAGCATCAAATAACGAGCCACTTTGGTTCACTCAAAAGTTGGATCACTTCAACCCTGCAGATGATAGGCAATTCAAGCAGAAGATATATGTAAATGAAACATACTATAAACGCGATGGTCCAGTATTCGGTAATTGTTTTAATTTCCTTTTCAACTAATTTCTTTCAGTCATACTTGGAGGAGAGGGACCAGCAGCGCCTTCGGGGATAGAGGGTAGATTTATTGTTAACAACTATGCACAGACATTTAATGGTTTGATTGTGTCCTTTGAGCACAGACATTATGGAGAGAGCGTGCCCCTTGGATCCCTATCCAAGGAGTCCTTAAAATATTTGAGCTCACAACAAGCTCTAGCAGACTATGCAGTGCTAAGAGATTTTATAAAATCTAAATATGACGTATCACTCAAAAGCAAATGGATAGCTGTAGGTGGTAGTTATTCTGGCAATCTTGCTGCATGGTGCGTCAACTTTACTCACGTCAACCTCACTTTTTGTTTAGGATCAGAAACAAATATCCCCACTTATTTGACTATGCGTTAGCAACATCAGCACCCGTGAAGGCATCCGTTGCATTCCCAGAGTACATGAGCGTTGTGCAAAATTCACTTGGTGAGGAATGTGCTGGTGTTGTAAGGAAAGCAAATGATGAAATTGAAAACCTCCTCAAAACAGCGGATGGACGTGCTCGTCTTTCAAAAGAATTTAGTGTTTGTAATCCAATTGGCCACACTGACGACGATTTGTCTACATTCTTGTCTGGATTAGCTGATCCCATCTGTGGAGCAGGTAAGATCCTACATTTAAGCTTGTGCTAAGCCCTTTCAGTTCAATACAACCTTGACAACAACTCACTTGGTAACAAGTTGGGAATCAAGGAGGTATGTTCCTTCATGAAGCCTGAGGAGCCTTTGAGATCTCTTATTAACTTTACCAATCATTACAACAAGGTCTTTGAGCGCGAGTGTAGCGAAGGTACCTACGAAAACTACATTAAGCAATTACAAGATGAAACACCTTATCCCAAGAACCAGAATGCTGCAGGCAGGAGTTGGATGTACCAAACTTGCATGGAGTTTGGTTATTATCAAAGTATGTGATTGTATTTTTAATCATTCTAATCAACAATAGACGCCGTTGGCAGAGACCAACCATTCAGCAAATACATTTCGCTACCTTGGTTCTTGAATCAATGTGAGCAGTTGTTTGGAGTGAAGAACGTACAAGCTAACGTTGACTGGACAAATCAGTATTATGGACAGTTGGATATTAAAGCAACAAACACAATATTTGCAAACGGAAACATTGACCCATGTGAGTCATTTACTTTTATTGATCTAACATTGATTAGGGCACAAATTGGGTTTACTCAAGGGTGGTTATGTGGATGCCAACAATGTTTTCTTCATGAATGGAACTGCTCACTGCGCTGACCTTTATGCTCCACGTGACACCGATTTGGAATCATTGAAGAATACAAGAGCAAGAACTTTAGAATTACTCGAAAAGTGGTTGTGAGTGTAAAACAAAAAAATAAATTATATCTTTCTCATCATATGATTTTTCTCCGCATTATAGTCCAACAGTTGAACTGCCACAGTTTACAAATTGCATTCGATCGAGTTATTAAGAAAATAATTAACGGTTAATTTGGTTTATTGTAATACACTAATTTGAAGGTAATGATTTCGTATAGTATAAATTGGATGATTGAATCGTTTCAAACACAACATAAATTAAACAAATAGTGTGGGTCAAAATATTGATTATTTCTCTCTTGTGCATTGAGATTATATCTCTTATGTACAAGAACCATGCTTCTGCACTCATAGCAATAGTTGTGATGACCATGATATTCAAGAAGTCGGAGGATACAAAACATAGCAACAAGCTTTCCAAAGCTAGGCACGATTGCATGAGATTGATCGCAGCATTAGAGGACCAAACAAGAGACACAGTCATCCATCTAAAGCATAATTGGTACTGTATGTTAGACGGCCTATCCCACTCTTATTCAAAGAAGATTGAGTTATTGAAGAAAGAACTGAGAAGAGAGAAAGCAATAGTAGAAAGATTGACAGTTGAACTAGAGTTGAGAATGAGTTACTCGGAAAAAGATGAGTCAGCAAATGCAATCGATTTACTTTGCAATAACTTTTCGATGCTGGATATTTAAATCAAGTTGAGACACACCAATCACATTAGATACAAAGCATTCAATCACAAACATCACAACACAGCCAAAAAATAGACAAATCTACGTTTATACATCAACTGATGCAACAATCTTCAGTTATCAAGTCAAGAAGAGAAGTGATCAAACCTTACCCAAAATTAACATCTGGTAGAATGTACAGACCGATTCCTTGAGGGGATGAGGTGTTCGAACGTGTACAGAGCCACTTCGTTGCACTACTTTGTGTATTTGAAGTAAAGAGGTGTTTTAAATCGACTGTCTCGGTTATAGCTAGAGCCTTACCGCAAAGCGTAAGGCATTCGAATCTAGCGTAATCACCTGGAGGGTATTCGTACTCGACTGGGTAAAAGAGGCGAGTCGTGGGTCGTTATCAGTTGGTTCTAGACATCGACTTGTTTGTTATGTCACCTTAGGTGAGAGCATCCAAGGCTATTACCAACAGTCCTCTGTTGAAAGAGCAAGGACAAGGGATGAATGCGAGATTGGCCCCTCGCGTTTCAAGCCCAATGATAATGTCAAAGGTTTGATAGAAGCAAGACAGAGTAAGAGAAGGGTGTTATTCATAATAAATATTTTTTCAACTAAATTTGAATAAATTTCTTCTTATGAAACGTACTTCTACCAAATGGTTATTTATCTTCATGCACACTTATCTCACATAATTGAAAGTTGATGTTGTCGCTGTCTGAAAGATTGAACATTTTGTAAATTAGATCCACATGCTTCAATTCATTTTTTGATGCTTCTCGTTAAGAGTTTTTGATACCTACCTAAATGGTGTTAGACTATTTGTTCAGGTTGTGTAGCTGAACTGACAAGGGGAAGAAGAGTATACCGCACTTCGTTTAAAATAGGTTGGCGTCAACAATCGAATGTTTCAGAACGTTCTCTAATGGTTGTGTGCTAAAAATAATGACACTGATTTACAATATAGAATGAAGAGGTTGATCAGGTACACCACAAATCGATGTGTAAGAGTATGCAAGCAGCCTCTTAGATTATCTGCCCTACCGTTATACTCATCCAGAAAATACGTATCAATTGATAATAAGGATATAGTTCGTCCAAAGGTAATAGATTGATTACTTATTGCGTAACAAATTCAGAAGATGGATATTGCGGAAATTGCAGGAACTGAAGACCATCCTGTATTAGAGAAAAAGCCACAAGAAATTATTTTGGAACAAGAGCGTCATGTTCTTCAAACACTTCGAAGCATTCTTACATCAATCGAAGCAGACCCCAAAGATCTAGAACTCATTCAACGTGTTGAGACTGGTCTTGAGGAGTTGTTCCTGTTGGTTGTAGTTGGAGAGTTCAATGCAGGAAAAAGCTCATTCATCAATGCTTTACTTGGAGATCACTTCTTGAAAGATGGAAGAACTCCAACAACTAACAATCTTCATCTGATCCGCCACGGTCCTCTAAAAACTGTTCTTGACGACCAGACAGGTCTATCTCACATTTCCATCCCTCTTGCCTGGCTCAATAACATTACTCTAGTTGACACACCTGGAACCAACGCAATCATCAAAAAACATCAAGTAAGTACCATCCAATTTGTGACAATTCCCTCAACATCAATAGGAAGTAACAGAGCATTTTGTTCCCAGAAGTGATTTGGTAATTTTCATCACCAGTGCAGAGAGACCATTTAGCGAAAGTGAACATGAGTTCTTGGACAGGATCAAGCAGTGGGGGAAGAAAATACTAGTAGTGATTAACAAGTATGATCTGCTTCAGAAGGATCAAGAGAGACAAGAAGTAGAAAAGTTCGTTAGAGATGGAATCATAAAAATGTTGGGTTTTGAACCACTCATCTTTTGTGTCAGTTCAAGAGAAGCCTTAAACGAAAAGACGTCGCATGATCCATTCGACCAATCAAATAACAAACCTTCACAAAACCAACACTTGCAAGAATCCTGGAAAGCCATGGAAAATCACATTTTCGATACATTAAACTCTATAGAACGTGTCAAACTCAAGTTGGAGAATCCTCTCGGTGTGGCCAATAACATGCTTGGAAGATACCACAGTTTCGTTGCACAAAGAATTGACCTGCTTAGAGGTGATCGCTCCACTTTGGATAACATTGATCGCAGTTTGGAAGAATTCTCTGTACGTATCATTCATCATTCATATTTACTAACACTGAACAGGCCAACATGAAGAAGGAATTTGAACTGCAACAAAACCGTTTGGATGGAATCATTTACGCACTCACAGAGAGAGCCAATCTCTTCTTTGACGAATACATTACATTAAGCAACGTCACAAACATCATCAACAAGGATGTAGTGTCTCAAAAATTCCAAAAGCAAGTGATCGGAGATTTAAGCACCAAAATAGAAACACACATTAGCGAAGTCATTGACTGGATGTTAGATCGCAAATACAAACAATGGAAAGCAGTCACGGATTACGTCAACAAGAGAGCAAAGGTATCCACCAATGAAGAAAAGTTGGTTGGTTCTCTTCAGAGTGAATTTAATTTCAACAGAAAGGTAACATTCTACTTTGCATCAAAACACATTTAACATGATAGGAACTATTATTATCCATCGGTCAATCAGCTGATTCCGTATTATCTAATTATAGTTCCAAAGAAGAGTCACAAAAATTAAATACACACATCACTGAGGGTCTAACCACCACAGCAGTTGTCGGAGTCAGCGCAGTTGGTATTGGAACGGCCAGTTGGTTCTTGGCACCGACTGCCATTGCTTCCTCGTTGGGCATGTTGGGTGCTGTTGCATTTGGTGCAAGTAGTTTATACGTGATACCTTACAAGAGAAGTCAAATGAGAAAAGCTTTTGCAAAGAGCGTGGATAATATGAGAAATCAGTTGCGGTCAAGCATGACGCAGAAATTTGATTCCGAACTTGATGAATCCATCTCATCCATTAAATCAGCCATCTCTCCCTATTCACAATTTGTGAATGTCGAGTATAATAAATTCAAGGAGCAAAACAACAAGATGGAACAGATTAAGAGCAACATTGAAAAATTGAAAACGTTAATTGAGGCACTTGATAAATAAAAATGTGTTTTTTAATTTTGACATTATTTTTTCTTATCTATCCAAAATCTTGTCCTGTCCCAGAGATCTTCTGGATCTTCGCATTCGTCGTAAAAGTTTTCAATGGGAACAGGTTCGGCTTCTGCAGTGATGACTGTCGCTGTGTCATTGCCGGATACAACAGCATTTGCTACCAAATAAGATGCATCCTCAGCAGTCGGAAAGTTATCAAGGAAATATTTTTTCAAATTGTAAGAGTTTGGACGTAAGGTGGGTACGCGGTCATATAAATGTGTATCAGCAAATCCTGGATATACGCAATTGATGCTCAAAAAACCATCATTGTCCCTGTGTTCTTCTAAAACTTTAACTAACTGTTTGGTATACATCGCCATGGCTAATTTTGAACTGAAGTAGTTACACCTTGGTTCGTAAATTTCTTCACTGTTCCAATAAACTTCTTCATTGACGAACTTTGTGGTGTAGTTTTTCATGTTGGCGAGTCTTGTGAATCTCAAGTCGGTCAAGTTAATAACGCGGACATCACCTTTTTTTGTCTTGTCTGCACTATCAATCATTTGATCTACTAAAGAATTGGTAAGCAGGAATGGACTCAAATAGTTGACTTGAAAGTTGGTTTCATACCCGTTTATCGTGTGCATAAACTTGTTGTTTAATGTACCAGCATTGTTAATTAAATAGTGTAATTTATCATGTTTTTTTTGAAATTCTGTAACAAATGTATTCACAGAGTTGAATGACAAGAGGTTGAGTTTTATCAATTCCACATCCGAGTCAGGGTAATCTTTGTATATGGATTTTAACGCTTCATATCCCTTTTCAGAGTCCCTGAATGTGCCAACAACTTTGGCACCTGACTTTGCAAACCTTTTTACAGTTTCAAAACCAATGCCTCTATCAGCTCCAGTGATCAAGACTACTCGTCCTTTCATATTCAATTTATCTATCGTATCTCTGCTGAACAACTCATTCTTTTTGGGAGCGACCAACCGTTGTATGGATTTCAAAAAACTCTGCCCCTTCATATTGATGTGTGGATTTTTTTTTGTAAGGAGGAATGCAATCATGCAAAACTGCAAACGGTTTGATCAATAGTCAAACTGCGCAAATGCATCTATACGCTTCTTAAAAGTTTATGATCGAATACTATGTATCTTGATGTTTGGTACGAATCGGCCTGATCAAGTAATCAGACACTGATGTTGTCACAGGCTGACAGGTCAACTGTCAACAAATTAAAGAACAGACAAACATTGAAGAGGACTGGTCAATCACTATTCGGAAGTTATTGGTAAATGTTACGAGCAACTTCCACTTCTACTCCAACATCGCCAAACGATAAGGAGGCGAAAAAGGCACTAAAGAAGTTGGAAAAAGAGAACAAAGAAAAATTGAAAAAAGAGAAGAAGGATGAAGAGAAAAAACTAAAGGATATCAAAAAGGGCAAAAGATCTACTTCTACCAACCTCGCACCTGTTACCGTTATATATGATAAAGACATCGATGACTCTAACATCACCATGACTCAAGAGGAAGTTGATGAGGAATTTGAACAAATGTTAACAGAAATGATGGCGAATCCCGCTGTTATTGAGTTGGAGATGGGTAAAAGCAAAAAAGCAAAATATCTGGCTATTCAAAACTACAAGAGGATGCAGTCGAAACTCAACGAAGACGAGGAAGAAGAGCATCCTGTAGCGGTGATGGATAGACTAAAACTGTTAAATTATGAACTCAAAACTTTACAAAAACTCTCCATTCAACTTCGAACAGGTAAACGAATCATCACCTCAATCATTTAACATCATCATAGGACCAATACAATGGGCTAACCAGTTCATCATTAACGGAGGTTCTGCCTGCTTGAGCGAAGCACTTGCATCCACAAACATGATCAAAATAAAATCCAAGGAGGACCTGTACAAACAAGCTGAGATTGTTCATGGAATCAAGGCCATACTTGATACACCCGTACGTTTGATTCATCGCTACAATTCTCACTTTCATAGACTGGAATGGGTGCTTTCCTTGATGACAAGGAGTCGGTTAGAAACCTTGCGTTAATTTTGGACACACCAAACATCAACACTAGAAGAGAAGTTACTTTTATACTGGCCATCATTTGCAATTGGTCACCAGAAGGTTACGCTCTATGTATAGATGGTCTCAATCACTTCAGACTAATCAAGAGAGAGGCCAAACGTTTTCAAAGCGTAGTGAACTGGCTAAGAGATGAAAGAGATCAAGCATACAAGACAGTTTTGGTCATGTTACTAAACTCGCTTTTATCATCGTAAGACTACATTCACAACAAAACGACTAATCATTCAAAGAGCACCCGAAGAAGGCATACGTTTCGTTCTAAAGAAGGAATTCAGACAGATCGGTATCGTACAGCTCGTAGAGTCCTTACGAAATGAATCAGCAACCACCTTCCGTTCAGGATCACTATCCACCACGCCAAGGTTAGATCCCTGCGAAACATCCGCAGGAAGCAGTTCATCACCAACACACGATGACGATCAAGACGAAACAATCAAGGACTATTTGGTTCAGATCGACGTCTTTTTGGATTGGATGAACGACAGCAGCGATCACGAACATCACACAGCACGTGTCAACGTGACCGATCCGACAGAGATTGCCAAAGTACTCAAGGTGCAGTTGAGCGGAACCAAATCCTACCATCACTACATGAACGTACTTTTGAACCTACTGACCTATTCAGGATATGGTTTGGATCGATTAACAAACAAGACCATGGATGAAGGATGGAGCGATCTAGAAAAGATCATCAACAGAAGCATCAACCCACAAGCAGGCACCGTGGACATGATCTCAATGAAGGAAATACAATTGGAAGATCGCGTCAAAGTACAACAACAACAGATCAGCGACCTCGAAGATGCCATCAGGAACAAATCAAGCACCGTGGACGAAAAGACACAATTGTTCATTGAGGAATTAAATCGCGACCTGAAACAATCAAGAACAGAATTGGATCAATTACGCGCTTTACATTCCGCGCTCCAACTTTCATTCGAAGAAAAGGAAAAGAAACAATCAGAACAATTACAAACCATCACATCGTTGGAATCAAAAATCAGCGATCTGACATTGAAGAATTCGCAATTGAGTCAATCGTCAAAAACAAGTGATCAAGATGCAATCAAGATGAAACAACTTAATGATCAGATCGAATCGTTAAAAAAGAATCAATCTAATCCAGTGGACACTGCTGCGCACAAGAAACAAATACAAACGTTGGAGGACACCATCAAGGATAAAACCAAAAAGATTAAAGAGTTGCAAGATGAGTTGAAGAAGGCATTGGAGAGACCAGCTGCTGCTGTTGTAGCGCCACCTGCACCTTCAACCGGACCACCAGCACCTCCACCGCCAGCACCTATGGGAGGATTTGGAGGACCTCCTCCACCACCGCCACCATCAGGAGGAGGATTCGGAGGGCCACCACCCCCACCACCGCCAATGGGAGGAGGGTTTGGAGGGCCGCCACCCCCACCACCGCCAATGGGAGGAGGAGGATTTGGAGGGCCACCACCGCCACCACCGCCAATGGGAGGAGGATTTGGAGGACCCCCACCACCGCCACCACCAATGGGAGGAGGAGGATTTGGAGGACCACCGCCGCCACCGCCACCAACTGGGAGGAGGAGGATTTGGAGGACCACGGAGGACCTCCACCACCTCCAGGCATGGGTGGATTCGGAGGACCACCACCTCCACCCGGCATGGGAGGACCACCTCCACCACCAGGCATGATGGGACCAGGCATGATGGCAGGTGGATTACCAGCGCTACCAGCAATCAAGCCCAAAGAAGCAACCAGAAATTTCCATTTCGAATCAATCATGAAGAAGGATTTGAACAATTCCATATTCATCAGCGGCGGAGTGGCCGCTCAATCCCAAGCCATCGCCAAAACGCTCAATCTTGGCGAATTAGAATTAATGTTCACCACCAAAAAGAACGAACCCAAATCAGATGCAGGCGCAAAGGAAGTGGTTCAAAAGAAGGAACTCATCACGCTGATCGACGGCAAGAGAAGTTACGGAGTGTCGCTACAGTTGGGTAGTTTGCGCGGTCTATCCTATCAACAAGTAAGAAGCGCCATCGTCGAAATGGACGAGAAGGTGATCAACGACAACAACATGGGCACCTTGAAACAAATCGCGCCCACTCAGGAAGAATTAGATACCGTGATGGCATTCGATGGTCCCGAATCTGATTTGGCAGAACCAGATAAATTCTTCAGGGTCATGAACGGCATACCTGATTTGCCCAATCGTCTGGAAGCATGGGATTTCAAATTGAAATTCATGGGCATGATTAGCAAAATCAGACCCGATATGGAATGCTTGACCCTGGCAGCCAAAGAATTATCCACGAGCGATAAATTCAAAAAATTACTCGGCATCATCTTGACGGTCGGTAATTTCCTCAACGGTCAAAATGCAAGAAAAGTGGTGCATGGATTCAAATTAAAAAGTTTGAGCAAATTAGCGGACACGAAGAGCAGCGACGGAAAGAGCAGTTTGTTACAGTTCATCGTGCAGTTCGTGCAGGATAAGCATCGAGAGGCGAGCGAATTCTCGAACGACCTACAACACGTGAATCCATCCACCAGAGTGTTGATCAGCGGATTGGAAGAAGACGTGAGCGAATGTAAAAAGGGATTGGATCTCATCAAGAAGCAAATCAAAATTGCCCAGGAAGGTAACGTGGAGAACGATCAATTCGTTGCTCAAATGCAACCCTTTTATGAAAAATCAATTGCTGATTTGTCCACGATCGACGATAAATGGGCGGACATGTTGAAGGAATTGGAAAAGACTGCAGTGTTATTCAACGAAGATAAGAAGGACATGTTGAAGGAACCGGACAAGTTCTTCAAATCGGTGGACGAATTTATGGGATTGTTCCAAAAGGCAGCCGACAAGAACGAACAACAAAAGAAATTGGAAGAAAAGAGAATCAAGCAGGAGGAGGATCGAATCAAGAAGGAAAAATTAAAGGAGGAGAGCAAGAAGGCAGGTGCGAGCAGCGCCATCACTGCAAAAAAGACTGCTGCAAAGGACAAGACCGATGCGTTGGTTGGCAGGGGAGTGTTGGACGAGAAGGCGAAGAATTTGAAGAATGGAACGGCGCTGCGAAAGAAACGAACGGGTGGTGCAGGTGAATTGGAGGGTGGCGAAGCGATCGATTCCAACGCACTCAATTCGGCATTTAGTAAGTTCAAGTAATAAACGTTTTATTGTTGCCGAGTATTTGTTGTAATCTGCGCACTACGCTGTTCATGGTGTAATCTGGATGGATGGTGGGTTGGATTTGTTTGCGACGGTCGATGATGGTTCGAATGGTGTTCATGACTTGTTGGTGTTGATTGTGATCCACGTCGTATACTAGCGGTGGTCCATGAAATAAATCTCTTGCGTAGGGATGTTGAGAATCAAAGTGGAGCGTTTCGTGGTGTTGAGGCGCGTAAAAGTCCTTCTTGTTCATGTAGACGCATCCGGCGGCGATGGCTTCTAGTACGGTGGGACCGATGACTGGCCATCCTACTCCCATGATGATGTTGCTTTGTGCCAATAGTCGAGTCCATTCGTTGTGTTTTAGTACTTTGTGGTTGGTAATGTTGGGTTGTCCGGGCCATAGTCTCTGTATGGTGGAGTGAATGGCAATGTTGGGAAATTGTTCGCGAATTTTGTGAATGAGATCCCAATGTTCTTGTGCAAAGTAATGGTTGTCTTTTCCCCACAACAAGATTTGTAATTGATCTTGTTGTTTGTTCTTGACGTGAATCATGTATTCTTGTGGTAATGGATTGATGGCGATTCCTAGAAATGAATTGAACGAGTTTTTGTAGGGCGTTAGAAATTGCTCTTGATGGAATGGTGCCTTGTAGATGGTATCGATAATGTGTTGGTTGGTCCCCCAAAAATCTAAAAATCGAAATTTGTGTTTTAATTGTTGTAGAATGTCGGGCTGTACGGTTTCCATTGAATAATAGTCGGAGAAGATCATGTGATAATCGTGATCTTTGATGTTGTTGTGAAATTCTGTTGAATTGAGAATTAATGTTACATTTACATCATCGATTAGTCCCAATGCCCTTTCGAGAGTTCTAAATACAACCATCTCGCCTGACGGGCCCCCGTTATCTTCCCAATAGGCTAGGTTTATTCTTGTAGGATGGTAAATCAAAATTTGTCTCATTGTTTTTTTGTCCGGGGCCGAAGATGTTGGTTTTATCAAGTCTGTCTTCGTTTTTACCGCATTTCCCAACAAGTGAATTTTCTCGTCATTATGATTTTGTTGAAGTATTTGTTCGAGCATGTGCTTCTCCTCTGTGTGCATGTACAGCATGAAGACAAGTTGAAGTAGTATCAAGAATATAACAATAGAGATAACAACAAACACCCTTTTTCTCTTGCTCCTCATATCGTTATGCCATTTGGATATTTATAGGGTTTACAATTTGTATCCTTCGATAATTTTTGTGTATAACGAAGGACTCGAAGTCAGACAGTCAATAATATTTTAACTTACTCCAGCCACATTGTTTTTTGTGATCAAAGATTGTTTCTCGCGAGTACAACACACTTGATCTAAACAACTCATTTTGGAGGGAAACATTGTTCAAATAAACGGTCCAATGTCTCTCTCGACCGATGATGATACATATATAAAGCAGGTTAGAGATGAGACAATCGCAAGACAAGAAGCATTGCTTCTGCTAGATAAGGCCGCTGTGAGAAGAAATAAAATCTTGAAATCAAAGCTAGAATCAAAAATAGACAATGTGAGTCTCCTTTTCATCCATTACATTTCCAACTCAATCTCTAACAGGAGGTAACGGTAATGAAAGAAGAGCAAAGAAAAAGAAAGTTACTTCGCATGCAAAAGTTAATGGAGATTGAACGCAAAAGAGAAGAAGAAGCGGGAAAGAAATTAAAACTGCTACAACAATTAACATTCGACACCTACATTAAAAAAACAAATCTAATAAAAAAGTTGACAGAAATTGAAGTGAAAGAGCAGATCAATCGATTCGCAATGCAACTTCACGAAGAAAATGACAAATCAATCACTCACGACGAGGTCAAACAACTGGCTCAAGTCAAACAAAGGGAATGGATCGCCGATAAAATCGCAAGAAGTGGAAGAAAACTAGGAGGTCACTTCACCTATCACTTTGAAGAATTCACGAGGCTACCCGTCGACTTGGAGGCCAACGAAGTCAGACAAGCAGTGGACGAATACCTAAGACCGAGCATAGCTGCGCGTCAACGATACATCAGAGAAGCACACGAACAATCTCCTCTCATTTACAAAAAAGTACAACAAGAAATCATTCATCAACGAAGAGAAAAGGTATCCAGGTACTTTGAAGAAAAGATGAGACAAGATCACATTCGAAAATGCAAAAGATTAGAATACGCAAAGGAAGTGCTGGGGCTATCCAGAGAAGAGGTTTTGGATTTGTTGGATTTGGAAGTGACGGAGTACGAAACAGATATAGGCGTCACCGATGCTCAAATGGACAAGATTAGAGTGGAGCTCAATAATTTGGAAGCAAAGAGAAAACACCTACAGGTCAACTTTACCAAACAAGTGGAACAATATCAAATCCAACTCATACAAGAACAATCTCAAGCAAGATCCAACCTGGCCTCTATTCAAAACTTACGTCTCAAACAACGAGACATCTCGCAACAAGAGCAAGTGTTGATGGAGGGAACCGATGGCATGAGCTTGACCAACATGGACGAGAGGACGGTTCAAATGAACAATCAAAAACAAAAACTACAAATCGATGTACAAAAACTAAAACAAGAATTGGAGGAATCCATCAAGGGAGATTTGACACAGCGTGAGCAAGTATATGCTAATTATCTCAAGGACACTGAAGCAGAGGAGGACAAGGCCGCTGCAAGAAAGATCAAGGTGCAAGAATTACAGCAACAAGAAAAGGATAGAGAGCAACGGTTGAGTAATCTAAGAGAGCGCATCGATAGCTTGAGAGAACAATTCGATAGCAGCAAGGATACCACAAAGAACAAGCGAAGACAAATTCATGTAATCAAGAATCAAATGTTGAGCAAATTAGCAGCCCTGGAGGAGATTATCAAGATGAACCAAATCACCACCAGCTACATTCAGTTCGAGAAGAGAGCGCTGGAGAATAAGAATTTGAGAAGTATGGAAAAGATGAGAATTGATTGTTTGAGATTACAACACACCGTAAAGGATCTGGAACTCAACCAGAGCCGGTTAATTGATGCCTTATCCTTTTTGAAAGCATTTATTAATAAAGGAAAGACCATTGATCTTGACCATAACATTCCTACACTTTACAAAGAAAAATGTGAACAAAAATTGTTGGAGTTGAAACGTCTTGATGCACGTATTGCACATGCCATTGGTGATAAAAAGTTGAATGAGTGGAAGAGAGCACAAATTGCAGAACTACAAATTAATAAGTCAGGAATTACCATGTGGGATTGCGACGAACAGAGTGCCACATTGGGAGTAGACCATGGAACGCCGCGTGCTATTGCCGATAGAGGTCATCGGTTGAAGTACCTGCGAACCATAACGGTAAAGAGGTTATTCAGAGAACAAAGATTATTAAGCAGCATTCGCTACATGTGCGACAGGTTAAGAACGAGCGATCCACGTGCTCTACTAGATGCTCTTCCAAAACAACAAGTCATTGCAAAATTATCCATACAACCCCCATTGATGGACCTCATCAATTATGCATATGCTGACGACCACAACATGCAACAACCAACAGTGTCGCTGATGACCATGTTTGAGAGTGTGACTAGACAGGTGGTGGAAGAAAGGGACATTCAAGAAAGACAAAAGAAGTATGATGAGGACCTACGCAGCAGGAACATTAGGGACATTGAAGACATGAAGAGGAAGAAGACCAGAGAGTTACAATTTGGAAAGGTCAACATGATCATGAACGAATTCGTCACCTACGTGAACTTGGATGCTGCCATTGGATTAATGAACGAAAAGATATCACAAGTCAACTCGCAAAAGAGCAAGATTGAACAAATACGTGCAGAGTTATTGCGCATCAAGACATTAAATGAACCCATGACAAACAGACAGCTTCGACTTGGTATAAATAACATGTTGGTTGTTGACTCGAAAGGAGGAGCGCTCACTCTGGATTCAAACAAACTTCGAACGTTACAAGGAGAAAAGAGCAAACGCACTGTGGCTGGAATGTTTAGTCCAAGTGATATGATAAAGAGAGTACAACAACAGCAACAATCACAATAAAAACATTTTAACTCATTTATTGTTTAATTAATTCTGCATACCATTTGGCACTTGCCTTTGCTGTTCTGGTGTTGTTCTTTGCATAGTCAACGTAATGAATTCCGAACCTCTTTGCATAACCGTCGGCCCATTCGTAATTGTCCATGAAGCTCCAAACAAAGTAACCAGCAACGGGTACATTGTCCTGTTGGATGGCCTCGCTGATTGCATTCAAGTAACCATGTAGGTAGCTGACGCGGAATGTGTCGTTGATGGCCTGGTCGAATGGTAACTTGTCTTCGTTGGGGACGTCGCATCCATTCTCAGTAACGTAGATCTTGATCCTGTATCTGTTGTATACCCAGTTCACGATTCTGCGTGCACCCCATGGCACCACATACAGCCATGGAGAGTCTGCCATCACTCCGATGGGCTTTCCATCCTTCTCATGTGTGGTGGATACGTTCATGTGAGCAAAGTAGTCATTGTCGTTGCTGACGCTGCTTCTTGCTGACACGTAGGCGGTAGAGTAGTGGTTCAAACCAAAGAAGTCACTCTTTGCTCTTAATAGTAATTGCTTCTCAGAGTATGTGAAGGTTGGTAGAAGACTGCCAGCTTGACGTCTCATGACTGGTGGATAGTCACCCTTGAAGATTGGATCTGCGAACCAACCAAGTTGGAACTCCATCATGCGTTCTGATGCATCTTGGTCTTCTGGCTTGTCTGTTAGAGGTTCACCCCAATCACTGTTCATGGTCATTCCGATGAATCCACCTTGGGATTGCTGGTATCTTTTTTTGTAAGTCTCGACTGCGACTGCATGTGATAGGATGATGGAATGGGCTGCTAGATATGGCTCTTTGATGGAATCACCTTGCTCTGGTTTACAGTTGGTGCAGCGTCCTGGTGCGTGCACGCCGTTTAGGTAACCTAGTACACTCGAGCACCAAGCTTCATTGAATGTGATCCAATTCTTTACGCGATCTCCGAAGGACTTGAAGCACAAGTCGGCATAGTCTCCAAAATGCTTCATGGAAGCATCTTTGTTTAACCAGCCTCCGTACTTTTTGTGTAAGTTCAATGGTAGATCCCAGTGGTATAGAGTAACGAATGGCTTAATTCCATTCTTTACCAAGATGTCAATCTCCTTATTGTAGTGATCAATGCCCCTTTGGTTGATGTTGTCTATGGTTCCGTTTGGCAACAAGCGAGACCAACTTATACTCATGCGATAATATTTAATACCCATGTCGACCATCAACTTGACGTCTTCTTCTAATCTATGATAGTGGTCGCAAGCAACATCTCCTGTTGCGCCTTGGAAAGTTTTACCGGGTGTGTGAGAAAACTCATCCCAAATTGATGGTCCACGACCGTCTTCTTTGGCGGCACCTTCTATTTGGTATGCAGCGGTGGCTGTTCCAAACACGAAATCTTTGGGGAAAGGAATCTTGTGGCCTCTTGTGAAGGTAATCACCGAGAGGACGAAAAGTAGAGTGCAAAAAATGACTAGCCTCATTTTTAATATAATTACAACGGATTGATAAAAATTGATTGAAATGGGTGAGGAGTTATACGTTGTCACTCAATTGATTTATTTTGATATGTTAAAACGATTTAACAGCATAATAACAAGCAGAGTTTTGGACAGATGCTATAACCATAAAACTAATGTTATCAACTTCTGAGCAGTATTCCTAGTTGGTCACTAGATTACAATTTACTGAAAATACTTGAATAATTCTAACTTTCTTACAACACAAACAAATGTCACAGACGACATGTTAGGAACATCAAATTTAAAACGAAAAATAAGTAATTCAATCAATGAAAAAAAAGCAAAAAAAGCACGAACAAATATCGTGGTTGATATAGTAAGTACAAATAGGCTTGTTAAACACTAACTTTAAAGGTTCCACAGTCCAGTTTTGATGACATCGATCTTCCATTGGATGACTCATTTGACCAGTTTAATGTTGAGAACCTGGATCCCGGGGAACTCAACACATTTTCTGATGAGGCAGATTATTCCAACACCATTGATGTCATGAATATAGAACCATCAAAAAGCACTTTTTATGGTCTTCCAAAAAAATGCCAAGAAATTTTCGCGGTATGTTCCTTATTATCACATTCTAATCAATTTATAGAGTAAAGGAATAAATGATTTGTATCAATGGCAGAAAGAGATTTTAGAAATTATAGAACTTGGACGAGGTTGTCCAAATGTAATCTATGGTGCACCTACCAGTGGTGGAAAAACACTCGTAGCAGAAATTTGCTTACTACGAACGGTTCAAGTTTTCAAAAAGTAAAACACAACCATCCACCACAATCACTCATTCCGTTCAGAAAAGCATTATTCGTACTTCCTTACGTTTCCATTGTAGAAGAAAAGATTGCCAGTCTCGAATCATTCGCATCAGAGTTAAATTTTCAAATAGAAGGATATTATTCACATCACGGTACATTATATCCATCCATACCATCAGGTAACATTCATCATCATCACCCATCTCACATTCATCAAAGGAAACATTTTAATGATCGCAACCATTGAAAAAGCAAACTCAATCGTTAATAACTTATTACTCAATAATCGCCTACACGAATTACCCCTCATTGTAATTTCACACACATCATCATCTCACCATTCGCTAACACATGCACAGGTAGTGGACGAACTTCACATGTTGGGAGAATCAAGAGGACAGATATTAGAAAGCATGCTCACAAAAACAAATGGAAGAGTACAAGTGATTGCAATGAGCGCCACCATACCCAATCTTGACCAAATAGCAGATTGGTTACAAGCAAAAGTAAAAAATCACATTCAATCCTTGTACATTAAATATAGAAATGCGAAGCAACACATAGACCAGTTCCACTAACAGAATACGCGGTGGTCAATTCCACAGTCATGACCAAGGACAAGATTACGTCCAGACAATTAAAATCATCCAACCCAAATCAAGATTTGAGCGCGTTAATATCGGAAGTCATTCCCGATAAATCAGCGCTGGTATTCTGTGCCACTAAAAAAAACTGCGAAGAAACAGCAAAGGCCCTTTGTAAAGAAATATCGCCTCATCACCTCACCACTTCACGTAAACAACCTTTACGTCTCATTAATGCTCACACGTATATGCGTAGACACAAGAGAGATTACAATTATTAG